>VZSF01001602.1:65227-127059 GCA_013398295.1 Chionis minor | reverse complement strand
TTTTACCACATGAGCATGAGATCAAATTGTGGAGCTCCTATCTAGCAGGATTTAGGGAATTTGCCATGTGGAGAACCAAAACATGGAGCTCGATGAGAGGTTAAACTGCCTCTGGACCTGCTTACAGTGGAGTTTCCATTGCGTATCTCTGTCAATGTCCCAAGAACTTCCATATGATGTGGGAGAACTGGCACCTTGTTTCAGATAAACAGTCATTTGCTTACAGACCTGACTGAGTCATTGAACCTGGATTATAACTTGAAAAGCAAATATATAAATTTTGATGAGATGGAAGTATTAATGAAACAGATGAAAAGATCATGGATGAAAAAACAAAAGGTGAGAGATTGTGGAAACGGAAGGAGATGGCATTTAATGAAACCCCTGCCTGCTGTATACACCCTTACTTCATAATACACATTTCCATCACATTCATGCTGAAGAGAAATATAGTGCTTCCTTTCCAATGCTCTTGCCATATATAACTCTGCAAATCACTGTGTGTTGAAATAGAAATTCTCACTATATTTTTCTGCATTTTATATTGCGAATTGTATGCTTATCATTCTTTAAATATAAATCAATTATCTTGACTGAGTTAACGTAACACTATAACAACAGACAACTACTGTACAAGGGAAAACATTTTACAGCATGTTGTAAATATAACTACTCTGTGATAAAGATATCCATATTTCTAATTAGAGGAGGATAGATTGTGCTTATGTTAAAAAATAAAGCTAATGGGAAAAAATAATAAAAGTACTGTAACTCCCACATAAAATTTAAATACAGCACTGAATAGACACAAAATGAATTCACAAAGCAACGTTACAGTTTACTCCAATGAACAAGGCAGTATTTTTTTGGAGAGAAAAACCCAAGCATATTGCTGCACGGCATTTAATTTGTAATGTAAATAAATGATCCTTATGCTGTCAGAATCACTGTTGCTCATAAGCTTCTCAATACTTTCCAAAGCATACTGGAATTCAGGATGTGGATTACATCTATGCTGGTGGAATTGGTTTTGTGTCTCTTTCTTTTATGTCTGGAGAACCTGTTAATTAAATATACATTTGTTTCAGTTTGAAACACCTGTTTTCATTGTACTGGCCTGAAAGAGTGCTTTATTAGGGTAAGAGAGAACTCGCAGCCTTTTAAACTGGGAGCAATGCTGAAGTTTTCATACTTAGGAGCCAAACACTAGCAGAAGCAGAGGGACCTGAGGTGACTCCAACTTTGAAGCCAGTCATGCTTTGGGCAGAGGACTGGACCAAGCTACCTTCCAACCTAGGATATCCTGAGATTGTACATTACATTGCTCTTTTTCAGGAGACGCCGCTTTGGCCCCATGGGTGATACCACTTGCAAATGGGAGAGGTAAATTCTGATCTAAAGAAATGCCATGATGAAGTGATAAAATGTATATAAGTGACTATAATACAGACTCTGAAACTGAGAAATGAATACAGCAAGTAGGCAAAGGTTTACTCGCATTCCGCTCCTGTCATTCTGGACAGACTGCACAGCCATCAGAGAACCCATTGCCTTGAAAGTGCTCCGTGGGTTCTTGATTGTGTTAATTATGTTGTCACTTGCTAAGATCAAGGATGAGGGATTGCGTCCTTCAGTGACATGAAGATGTGACATCATCTTTCATATTGCTACACTCTATGAACAGCCTGGGTGATGGCACCTAAAGGACAGATTGTCCATTAACGTCCATGCTAAGATGCAGGTTCTTTTAACTACAGCTGTACAGTAAGTAACCGATTTATTTTTTTTCCCAGCAACTATTGGAAAAATTGTCATTGAAAAGTATTCGTCATACAAAAGGTCAAATTCGGGTCTTCAGTGCTTTCAAAGAAACAGCACATTTCTTAACATTTTTACACTGAAATACTCATTTTGGGAGAGTGGACAGATTTTAAAAGTAAGTAGGTTCAGGAAGCAGAACACAGGAAAAGTGAGACACCTAACTACCAAAATGTCATCTGAAGAACCAGAGAAACCCTGGCTTTTCTAACCACTTCCCTTCTTTACTTTAAAGTTCCCTTGTATCTTAAATTTGGTATAGCACATGACCAGGTCTTCATCAGTCTTAGTTAAATTGAAAACAAATTATTTTTTAAATCAATCTGATAAATTCAATAAATTTAATTATTTTAATGGATTTTGTTTAAGAAATCCTAAACACAATATGTTGATTCTTATTTTTATTTCAAATATTAAAAATCATCAGTATGAATGAAAGCCCCCAAAGAGCTTCCTATTGCTGAATCTTCCTTTTGGTTTTGGAGTTTTTTTCTGACAAGGTTGACAAAGTGACCTTAATACCTAAGTCTGCAGGTAATTTTGTCTCCTTACAGGTGTTTCAATATTTTTTATTTTTGTGCCTGGTCTAAGCTGATGTTTTTGGGAAATTAGGAGCAAAACACTGCTTTTCAGAATAAAGATTTTGGGGGCAGAAGAGAAGGAATAAATTATATTTATTTATTTAAAATTCTGGCAGTCATTTTACTGTGCCACCCTGAGGGCTAAAAATCTGTCATCAACTTGCTAAATGTGGTTGGTTTGTACTTAGCTTTGCTTGGTTTGCTTACTGCTAGAGGATAAACAGTCCCTGAAATGGCTTCTCCTAATTGTGAGATGCACTGTCAAGGTGAATGTAGGTATTGAACTGGGGGATTTACATGTCTCCTGTTATCATTCCTGCTTTCTACTTTGCAGTCTCCCTCTCTGTCTACCAGAGAGAGCACAAAGTTCACAAATGGGAGAGGGACAGGTTTGAGGAGATCAGGAAATCCCTATCACGCAATCCCTTATTGCAACTGACCTCTGGTTTTGAGTCTCAGTATTGCTTTGTTGTCAGTAAATAGATTAAAAATTATAGGCAAAAGTTTACTGTTTCTTCTATAGAAGTACTGTTTCATAGCTTATTTGCTAGCAGTTATTACATCAACTGAGGCTTGGTCATAAACTTTTTGATAAATGCTGTGAAAAACAAAGTTGTTTTGCATTGGAATTTCTGTCCACTAAAGTTTAATGCCTTTTAATCTGTTATTTCCTACATTTTTAGCAGTAACACACACAAACTCAAACTTTCAAGAGTTAGAAGAAGCTAGAATGCCATTTCCCAAGGATGAATGCAGGCAGTCCTTAGAGAATTAACCAGTACTTCATAGGCAAAGACATTGCTGTCTAACAAACCTCTGCCTCAACCAATGTAGAAAATAGAAGGGTGGTTGTCAATGAGATAAAAGATTATCAGATATGCCTTAATTTTGACAGCTAAATACTGTGCTGCAAACTGGTTTCCATGTTTGTTTCTCCCACACAAATTTGATGCTGATATTGAACAATATAAATGACACTATTGAATGGTAGTTTTGACAGGTCATGAGTACGTTGATAATTTGCAGAATATCTGAAAGCCTACAGATACAGTCAGTGAGATCTGTAATTGGAGCATATAAAATTAAATGTTCAGTTGCCTGAAAAGCCAGTCCTGCAGTATCTCAAATTGGTCATTCTAAGCTTATATGCACTTGTGATATTGGTGTCATTTTGCTATTGTACCCCCTCTGGAAGATGGGAACGTTGGAATATAACAATCATATCCCGGAAAGGTTAAACTCACTTCTGAAGGGCAAAAATGTTGCATGTATGATCCTCAAAGAAAAACCAATGAATAATAATTCAATATTCACAGCAGTATTTAAGTAGCATGCAGTAAATAAGCTGTAGGGCTGCATGATGAACAAAGGGAAACAATGAAAAGGTATTCAAATTACAATGAATGAGCCAGGGTGCCTGTAACAAACAAATACGGCCTCTAAACAGTGGTGTCTTGCATAAAGTGGTCAAGTTATGATTCCGCAGATCAAGGTAGGAAATGCAAGCATGAGGTTCGAGCACATGACCTTTTAGTGTCTTAATATTATTTTAATTAAATTTTATTACATGCAATTAAATATCTGGTTTAACAGTAAGATCAAAAAACTGTTGGCATATTGAGGTGGCACAAACTGCACTCCCATTGATAGTGGACAATAGTAAAACAAATGATGAAGTCACAAATTTACCAAAAATGTCATATTTGAAACCGTTTGGGGATGATTTAATAAATAACACATTCATTTTTAGTTATTTCTGCACTGACTCATGCACAAAGCTCAGGTATGTTGTAGTGTGGTTTATTAATTTACAACAATCTGCAGTTAGTTACACTGGGATAAAGAATGTTAAAGATGGGGTATAACTTTTGAATGGCCTTAGTTGTTCATGAGTGAGAGCATTAGGCCAGAGAAGAAAACTCAAGCATAAATTTCAGTTTTTAACAGAGGTTTCCCCTTCAGTTTCATAGCTCAAAGTTTTCCTGTCTGACTGTTTAAAATTTTGCACCTGATATTCATCCAAAGACTCAGGTCATCTTCAGTATCTCTAGGTGAAACAATTTTTCTTTAAAGGAACAACCTGACTGATGCAACTAAACCTTATTACATTTATATAGAATTTAGTCCTTGGCTTGTATATTCAGGTTTCACCACCTAACAACTTTAAGAAAATTAGAATCATGCTGGGACTTTAAAATTATACAAAAGTGACATTTATACAAAGTGTTCTTCATTGCAATTGTGATTACCACTCATTTCAATTCTTCAACATTTTCGTTGTTTTGCATTCCTTTCTCCTTTAGAGCCTTTGCTGTGGTTGTGAGCAAATCATTGAAGCAAATTTTTGTAATAAAGTCTGTTGAATTGCTATTGCAAATGTCATTGCTCTTCATGAGACACTGAGATCCTTTTATTGAACACATTCCCACTCAGGCTACTAGAGCACAGGCTGTATGTTTCTCTTGAGGCCAGTAAGAAGGGTATTCCTCATGCGTATCACAGTGGTAAAGAAAGGGTGGTCCCATCATTTGTGACTCACATAATCCTGTATGCAGTGATGTCATTGATGTGTTTCACTGCCTTCCATGGACTTTTACTTTCCTCAAGGTAGTAGGAACAGAAGTGAAAATAGTCAATCTATTGACATCTTAAAAGGGATTTGGACTGTTAAAGTTAGTTTTTTATAGCCATTTTTTATGCCTTTGGGTGTCTTCCCTGACCTTCAACCACTGCTCCAGTTTACCATAAACCTCCTGGAGTTCCTGTGCTCACATCTGCCACTGTGGCATTTTAGCCAAAAGAAGAATAGCATCTTCTCAGCAGGGAATTGCAAACTTTCTGCTGGAAATACTAGGAGGCTGGGACTTGTAATGATCATGGTAAGACAGACACAGAATGAACAGTTTCTTATGTCCTTATGTCACTTAGGTTATCCATTCTTTCCGTCTGGACTTCTCAGCAAATAGGAAAACATGCTTACATCTCCCAGCCATGAAACAGTAAGTCTGTAAAATTTTCCCAGGCCAACATAATAGTTGCCTGCTCCTCAAAGAATTATTAGTCTGTTAGATTTTATTCGGAAGTCATTGGTTTAATTTAAAATAAAATTCAAGTATTACAGCTGAAAATTTGCTCCAGAGATTTAAACTAAAGAATATGTAAGTCATTCTTCACAGAAGCTGTCCTGAGGCAACTCAGCAAAGATTACAGGCAAAAGTGTTTCACGTTTGAATCTCTTTTGAAGATCTGTTTTGACAAATCATGTATTACTGTAAATTGTGAAATTATGCCTCTTCATACACAGAGCATAGCTCAATATTTGGCTGCGTTGATCAGACATACTAATGATTTAGAAGTTGTCTAGTACTTAAGAACTATATTGTATAACTTCTCTTGGTTCAAAAGGCATATAAACATTGACCTTTTGAATTTCAGGAGTGTTTGTGTTCAATATCCTGTAGCATAACGTCATTTTGGTGCTATAGTCAAAGATGCTAGGTGACTTTAATGCATGTGCTCTTGATTTGAGACTTTTAATAATCTGAGTTTAAATTCTGTGCTTGATCACTGCAATTCTAATCAAAGTCAAACACTGAGGCTTGAAGAAAATTTTTTTGAAAAAGACACATTGCAGAAAGATACGTTTTTACATAAAGTTCCTTACTGCTGCAGCTGCCACACAGATGGTGAAATAGTGAAGATACCATATGGAAAAAAGATTGCTTTTTAAATTTTTGCTTATTAGCAAGAAGAGGCAAATTCAATAGCTGGAATGGGAGTCTGCATAGCAAATCTGTTCTCTGACAAGTAACGGAGGGAGAATTCTTTTTCTACATTTGTATCTTGTAGGCATATAAGGAATATCTATAAAAATGCCTATTTTAAAATTAATCAGGCTTCTTCTAGCTAATGATAATAATCTCATTCTGTATGAAAATATTTTCCTAAGAAATATGTAATCCACAAGTGTTCTTGGATTACTTTAGGGTCTGTTTTTTCTCAGGAGGCTATAGGACCAGTGATTCAGATTTCGGGTCGTGTTGCAAACACCCTTGAGATTAAAGCTCCTATAGAAGCAGCTTTCCTTATTACTGATAGACTCTACCAGTGCTTTGTTGCACTCACTTGGGGTGTGAGACCTACTGCTGGTGAATCCTGGTCTTCTCTGCTTGGATAAACTGAGAGCAAGAGGTAGTTTGCATTAAAGGGGTCAGATACTTATGATGTTGGCCCTTATGCTATCATGATCTATGTGCACAGAAAAATCACCATTGAACAGAGCCAGACTTGCTGTTTGGTGAATCTTGCCCACAAGTAGGATCTAAACTCATAGGAGGTTTTGATATATGTCCAAGCATACTGAATATTTAGTATCATAAAAGCAGCAATTATAGAGCTTATTTCAACACACAGGGAATCCAGAAGTGCTGACTGTGATAAGAAGTAATTTTTGCCCTTTCTTTTCATTGTGCTAGAATTAATGGAGCTTTTCAATGGCTTTGCTATGGCTGCAAGTGTTTTTAGAATGGCTAATTTCAAAACAGGACCCTAAAAATCAGGAAATAACTGTATATTGTTTTCTTTCGGTATGTTTGATGTTAAGACGTCTTCCTTCAGTAAGTTTCAGAGACCTGTTTTTATGGAAAAATCAGAGCAAATTTTAGTGGGATGCATGATTCAGTGGGGATGATTACCTGCTTTGGACTGACTCTAGTTATTTGCTCTTCTGTTTTTAAAGGAAGATTGAAGGACCATTTTTTTCACTGTCTGAAGCTGTGGGAAGGACAAATTATTCCTGCTACAAATGATTGCTATTGTACTCATTTATTTCTTTAGACTGGTTGATTGTAAAACACAGTCAGAATATTCTCCAGGGACAATTACTAGAGAATCCCTTGGCTGGGGCATTTCTATTCCCTCCCTTCTTCCCTGTCTGCCTCTAGCAATCTGGAGCACAATTAAGAATAAAAGAAGAATGTAAATCAGCAGCAAAGAAATTTATTTTCAGGAACTTGGTTAGTTGTTTTTTTTGTTTTTGTTTTTTTTTCCTAACGTGGTAGAAGTCATAGCTCCTCTTGAATGCAGAAGCACTTGTTATCACCTAGGGAGAGCCAAACTTTATGAGGTTGAGCCAGCAAGATAATGGAGATAGATGTCTTAGCTGGAAAGTTTAATATGAAAAGTAACAAAGCCATAAGCAGAAGCTAGCAAGTCTTAGACGGATGAAAGATGAAAAAGGAGCTGAGTGAAGATGTCTGAAAACAGATTTCTGAGTGGCATTTACAGTGCTGTGCTAATAACCTGGTGCAGGCCTGCATCCATGTAGATTTCAAACTATGATTTCACAGGGTAGAAACTTTTGTACTAAGGCTAGTGTCAGGACAAAGAATGCCAGGGAGCCTGGCTATGGAGTGTTTGCTGATGCAATAATTTGTGCTTTGGTTTTCCTATTGCCATGGTTACCTGCTTGGTTTCAGCTGAAGTCAATCTGCATGGCTTTATTCACTTTGGGACTTAAACATTCCGTTACTCTTTGTGCCACCAAAGGGAACACAACGAAAATATTTGATATTCCTTTTTGGTTTCTGTGTCACCACAGTGACTGCAAACAGGTGGTTTCAGAGGATGTGTGCTCCTGATGGCAGGCCATTGCTTAACCTTGCATTGGCCAAAATAATTCCACAGGAACTGGCAATTTAAGAAGTCAAAGTGAGTCCCCAGGGCACCGCAGAGGGGAAACGCAGAGCTTGTCCTAAGTGAGGACATTAGATCAGAAAAGTCACGGAAGAAATTAATTAGCTATTGGTATAAAACACAGAGACTGTGAAGCAATAAGAAGCAGTCAGTGTGGAGTTGTCAGGGTAAATCACACGAACATGACTAACTTCTTCCTTTGGGGGGACAGCTGGCCTACTGCATAAAAGGGAAAACTTCAAACTCTATGTAAATTAATTTTGGTGTTTGAAGAGACCTAGGGAAAAAGAATCTGTATGAAATCATCATAAAGTTGGTGCTGATTGAAAAACCGTTCATTGAGCAGTGGTCCAAGATTTTTCAGGGCATTTCAAATGGGGTCTTGTGCAAGACTGTAACAGTTAATTGAATTCCTGGGTGACACTGAACTGTGAGGTAACACCAAATTCATAATGCAAGCCGAAGCAACTCAAGAATTACCCTGCAACCACTAGTATTCA
Organism: Chionis minor; assembly: GCA_013398295.1. Classification (NCBI taxonomy): domain Eukaryota; kingdom Metazoa; phylum Chordata; class Aves; order Charadriiformes; family Chionidae; genus Chionis; species Chionis minor. The sequence continues at coordinate 118,466 of VZSF01001602.1, read as the reverse complement.
GTGGATCAAAGGTAGGGTGAAAATGCCATGCCTGGGGGAAACTGAGCACTGTTATGCAAAATGTGTAATTAAGGAATAAGCAGAAATACTGCCTCTGGAGCTATAATAGTAGCATATGACCTGAATATGCATCAGTAATGAAATGGTTATGCAGAAAAAGTGTCCTTCTAGAATGCATAAAACTCCAAGGGAATATCTAAGGTATAAACTGTAGTTATTGTCCTCTGCCAGGAGTGGTGTGGCCTCAAGCATTGAACTGTGGTTAGTTTTAAGCAGTGTGGTGCACTCCTTATTTAAAAAAAAAAAAAAAAAAAGAAGAAGGAATCAATGGGAAACCAGTAAAAAATGGTCAGAGGCCTTATTTAAAAGAAAAAAACCAAAACTGCTTTATGTAATTAGAAAGGTTGAGGTGGAAATATGACACGAATTCTCCATGCTGGTAGAGAACTGTTGGGCAGGTCCTCAGAACACAGGCTGAAGTGCAATTCACTTGAAGTAACAGACGTTTAGTTTATATATCAGGGAAAATATGTTAACTACAGAGAAGATTAATCACTGATACAGATCATACAGAAAGGCCTGTGATTCTGGTCACTAGCAGTCTTTATGGTTAAATTTTGCCACAATCTGTGAGGTGGGATCTAAATGTGCATCATCTCACTGAGATAAAAGGGATTACTTCTTAAGGTCTCTTCCAGTTCCCTTTTCCTTAACTATCCTTATATTTCCTTGTATTTATATAAATAATGTATAAATATTTTCTCTATTAATTTCTAAATTTGTATTTATAAGAAATGTTTGTGGAGAAGCAGAATCCTTCAGATAAATATTCTTTATTCTAAACAATGTTTTAGCATTTAATTTTCAACAGAAGATGCAGCTTTCAGGTTTGTGTAGGTAAGAGGCATATATTTCTACTTCGTTTGTTCTTTGTGTGGATTCAGGTTATTTTCAGTTCAGTTCCTCTAACAATATATAAGTGTGGCAGAAGGTTTTGGGGAGTCAAAGGACAACTCTCTCTTCTCTGACGCAGCTTGCCAGGAAAATATAAACTGCATATTTTAAGGTCAGAAAATTCTCTGTTTTGTGTTGGGTTGACAGATACGTTCAACTCAAGTCTCTTTATCCAATGGTGGAGTTTGCTGTTCTCAGAAGAAACAGAACGGCTTTTGTAAATCATGTTCTCCCAGTAGTCATGCTTCTAGAAGTCAGATAAAAGTTACAAGAGGAAGGTGAGTTAGGAGAGTGTATGGAAGCCCAGCCTAAGTATAGAACACAAAGTTTGTTCAACAAAATTACCAAGTGGCAAACACCTTGTCCCTTGGAGTTCTCAGAACTAAGAATCTGTATCTTGGCTGGCCCCCAGCAACCCTGTTTTCCCAGAAACCCAAGTCCTTCCTGTTTCATACCTTACCAGAGCCAAGGGACTGAAGACTCTTGCCATGGCTAGTCAATTCTTGAGAGCAAGGACACAGATACAGTAGTGCTGTAGGCTTCCTGCATTACTCCTTTCATCTGCTGTTGAGGGATTTGACTTCCCTACCCTTTCTCCCTCCCTGTTCTTACGGGGAATGACTGGGTTATAGTTCACTCTGGTTAACAACCTTATTAAGCTCTTTATTTCCAATATCTTACATGTGCAGTGACACAAGACTAAATGCATGTACTTAGGTGAAATTCATTGAGTTTGATTTACTCTCTAGAATATAGAGTCTAAGTGTGATGCATGTAGTAGTGCAGAGAAAAGAGCTCTCAGCAGGGTGTAAGGACCTCAATGGCAACTCCTGGTGCCATTTGTCCCAGTTGAGTGTCTTAAGGGCTGAGCACCTATTGTCTGGTCACAAACTGGATAGTACTGCAGACAGAAATTTTACTGTGGCTGTTGGCTCTTGCTTTAAATTGTTAGGCATTAAAATAATGCACTAAATCTTTGCTGCTATCTTCTTACCACCTGTATTAGGTACCCAGATGTGCGACAAAACCACCAAAATTAGGTTCACATCGGATTTGTTGTTAAGTTTAAAAAAACAACAACAAATAATTCTCATAAGACACTGGCTATCTATTTCTTCTGCTCAAAAATGTATTTTTAAAAAGCATTTTACAAGTGGAGAACAACATATCTTTAATTTAACACTGGGTGTAATTCATGGTTTAAAGCAAGTCTTTAGCCTTTTTAGCAATCCTAAAGACTGGCCTATCGCATTATCTTTTCCATCATTTGTAGGGTATCATGCACCATTTTTCAACATATGTCATATTATAAAAAGGAGAACTGTAAAAAGCCAAGGTTGAACTGATGAGGTAATTATTTCAAGCACAAAAAGACAAATCTCCTCTCCCTCAGCTTTTATGTGGTGTACCACATTGCATCACTCTGCTTGTTACAGCTATTTCCAACATGTTACCTCTTATACATACCTGAAAGTTTCAGCTTCAGAGAGCCATGATGTCAGTGTAATTATTACAGTCAAAACAGAAACGTATATTCTCAAAACCAAGCACAGATCCTCACCTTTGCATTCTGTCACATCTTTGTTAACTGGGTCTTGCACTCCCTGTATGCCACACTTTCCACTACTAACTCAAAAACTAAAACATACTGAATTCTGAGTTTTAATCCAAGTTTATACCTTGTCCTGGTTTGAGGTAAAACAGGATCAATTTTGTTCAGTAACTCTGCTTTCTAACTAGGCCTCTTCTAACTGCTGAAATTGGCAGCATATTGTGCAGAAAACTGCTCTTTCTCAGAGTGATAAGACCCATGTTTATAGCTGATGCCAAGGCACGGTACGCAGAGACACCCTTGCTTAGACTTACTACTATAACAACCAAGGCCAGCCAACTTTGTTATTTGCCCTGTTGGAGTGTTGGAAGCAGAAAAACATAGAGGGGTCACACCTGTGGGGAAGAGCAGACAGGACAGGTGACCCAAAACTGACAAAACAGTATATTCCATCCCATCTGCATGAGGCTCAGTATAAAAGCTGAGGGATCAAAGGGTCATCTCTCTTTCTTCAATGGCTGGCACCTGAGGATGACTCTGTTTGTCTGCCTTTGATCCTGATTTGTGTGTTCCTGAATCCAGATCTGGCATCCAGTTCCCATCCGTCGCTGAGTCCAGTCTGGGGCTTCCCCAGTGCCTGCTGGTGATACGATTGTCATCTTGGGAGCTTGATACGGTTTTGTATATATTTCATTAGTTTCTTTTTATCATTTTAGTCTTTATATTTCATTAAAGTAGTTTAGTTCTTACTTAACTAGTCTCTCTTCCTCTCTCTTTCCTGCTCGGCAGGAGAGGGGGAACATCTGTCGCTTGGCTTGCTTGGGACAATCCATCCCAAGCCACGACATACCTGCATAACCAGCCCTATACAGAAACTGGATAAGTAGTCTCTCTCACCTCCTTAACCCAATTTCATCCAAGTTTTGATAGCCTGACATTTCTAGTTTAATCAAATGTCACTTTTCTGAAGCCTCTGATCTGAGCCCACTGCTGGATGTCTCTCTAAAGACTCCTGTGGGTTTTAATGAGATGGAAACCTGCTTCTTACACATAACAAATATAGACAACTCCAGCTCAGTGTCAGGCGCCTCATTATAGACTCACAGTAGCTGCCATTTTTACAAACCAAAGCCTATCTCACAGGATGTTTTCTAAGTGACCGAGATCAGAACTAGAATTGATATTGTGAAAAATCTTAGATATATTAAAAAATAACTACATCCCACTCATAATTAATTTTATGGAAGTTGTTTTGAGCCTTAGGGTAAAGCAATTCATTCAAAATTTAACCTGACAGTCGTGTAGGGACTGAAAACCCCAAGTTTTGAACATCTGAATTTCTGTCGGAGATTTACTCGATTTGTAGACTCAGAGAAAACTTCTTGAGCAGGGACATGTATCAACAGAGGGATTCAAAGCTATTGAAGTTGTTCAAACCTGGACTGGACATGGTCCTGAGCCCTGCTTTCGCTGATTCAGCTCTGAGCAGGGAAGCTGGACTAGACGGTCTGCAGAGGTGCCTTCCCCCCTCAGCCATCCTGTGAAATCTTTCACCCACTGAAGTGGCCACGTCTGGTTGCTCCATGGCTGTAGGGAAAAGCAGAAGAAGCAGCTTTCCAGAGAGCAATTTCTCCCAGAGCAGAGAATCCAAGCAGTTTTTGCTTATCTGAGTTAGCTTGACGAAACTTAGTCTGTATTCTTAGTGCTGTTTATCTCAGGAAGAACTCTAAATTTTAATTAATTTAACAGAGTATGGACAAGGAACTCTCATAGAGGGATTTAGAAGCCAGGTGTTTCTGGTTATTACCTTTTCTCTAGTAGATGACTAAAACCTGAATCAGTAAGTGTTTTACCATTGTCTTTTGGAGATGTAGAGACCTGAGAAAGAGATTCTTTCTCCAGAAGCTACACCCTGTGCCGCTAACACTGCAAATTCATTGTTATATCGAGGAGTCAAAAGTTCATATTATTACTGTCTTATGAATGGGATCATGTTCAGTAACTTGATACACAAGCATAGCAATGCGGCAAAGAGTTTACATTCTGATTGAGGAGATTATTTTTCTCCACAGGAACTAAGTACAGAATGATTTTTTTTTCCTTCTCTAATTCTTTCCCACTCTTATGCTGATTTATCACTTTGGTTTTTTAACTCTTAGTTTTTTGTCTTCCAGAGCTGCAGTGAGAATTGGACTAACACACGGCTGCCTTGTGGCAGCAGATGATGCACCTCAGATGTACATTCAGCTTGCGTGTATATAGGTGGGTTGCAAATATGTAATGAAGCATATTGCCTGGGAATGCAGATCATAATACTCAGACATGAAAGATCGTGATTACGGTAAATTAGTTTTCTCTCTTTGGATTGTATCACTGTTTGCTCATTTACAAAGAAGCAAGTCACCTTTTATTATTTTTTTTTCCTTATTAAAAGCAAAAACAGTGCAGTGTCTGCACTGTGGCACAAAAAGGGAGAGGATTAAAAAAAAAAACCACCTCAAAAACCAACCCTATTTCCTCTTTTGGCACTATGTAACTCTCAGTCTCCCTTTTGCTGCCCGAATATTTCTTGGTGAGCACTCTCTAACTACAAGGCGTGCTGTTCGCAGAAATGCATCTATCCCTTTCCTCTATATGGGATAGCAAGTATTACTCTATGTGTGGGCAGCAAGATTTCAGAAACACTTCTTGTCTGTGATTTCTTGCACTCAGACTCACAGAACCCAATTGCTCCACAACACTGGCTACAGGATTACAACAGTGTCACCTGTAAATCATACATTTTACCCATGCAATGGTTATATGAAGAGAAGGGCTGCTGTAAAAGTTCTGGTTGTGTTACCAGGTCTGTGTCCCAGACCGTGGGATTAGAAAGTTACAAGTCTGATATCCTTTTACCTTAAAAGCATAGTATCTTTCACGAATTGAAACAAAAGCATTCTTAAGTGGCAATAGGAAGGAGAATCCAGAGATATCGTGTGTCTGTGTTTCCCCAGGTAGTGTCATGCACAACAGGGGAAAACATTTTGTTTCCAGGGTATGAGTTTTTAGGGATCATCTTTTGTAGCTTTCTTCAGGTCTATATGGTGTAGAACATTTTTTTGGTGGGGAATATACCCAAAGAGTAAGAATTTCACACAGTTATGTTTTGCAGAATTACATAAATACAGCACTGGATCTCTAAGCAGGAAGGCAAGTTATATTGAGATGCAGAAAAAAAATGACAAGCAAACTCGGAAATTTGTTCTTGAGGATCTTCAAGCCCACTTCATCTTCAAAATTGAAGCCTGCCAATCAGTCTATACTCAAAACAGTCAAGTAACTGCAATTTATTCTGACATACACAAGCTTTAAACTGTCTAGCTCATTACCTCTAGTAAAAGAGCCTCAGCAGCAGAGGACGGATCAGATATTGAGGAACTGGGCCAGGAAGCTGAGTAGCATCCAGCACTGTTTGCTTGCAACTGTGCAACTCTGTGCAAATCTGTGCAACTCTGCCTGCACAGTAAGCAAGACCCAAAGTAGGTATTTTGTCAAATTTTTTGACTGCTGTCAAATGCAATACCCACAGACATGTGCTTTTGAAAATGTTACCAGGATGCTGTAAAGTTAAGAAAGCGAGAGGAGATCTGAAGAAATGAGAGACCTACTGTTTCTCAGCTTACTGTGAGCAACTGGAACTAAATTGTCTGTGTCTAAAGGGACTCTGAGCTTATGACTCAGACTTATGACTCAATGACTTTGTGGTCGTTGCTGTGCAATATATATTTTTATATATATATGCTGTGTGACCTAAATGCTGTACAAACCTAAACGCTGTACAAACCCTCCACAGTGAAAAACTAGCATGAATGCTGTTTTTCTCCACCAAATGTTCTGCTTTGGTGACATAAGGCAGCAAACACACCCTATAAAAAGTTCCACAGTGAGATTAAAAACAAAGGAATTGTCTTGGAGTAGATATTAATATTGATTTTACCTCAAAGCTTTGCTCCTTTCATTCAGCCTCCCTGTATGACACTGGCTTGTGTGAAACCCACCCAGAATTTCTGATCTACTCTTCATTTTATTCATAAATCTAACAAATAGATTTTCAGTTCAGTTGTTTGCAGCATATTGATTATCTGAGGCAGGGTTAATTTAATCTCCTGACTACTCTTTCTGTTTGGGTAATTAAATTTCCAGTGCAACCTGAAGAAATGAGGCACCATATATATTTTTTCATAACTCTTGCACTATGCTGCTATGCGCAGTTAGAGAGGTGCCAAGTCTCCCGGCAGTTGTGTGGCTGCAGTTCAGCAACTGGCAAGTGGATTAATTTTTAGACAGAGGTGCAGGTTGAGTGTCATAGACACTCCATCTGTCACAGAAAAACCATTATCATCATAAACATTTAAAGAAGCAACTATGCAAACATTATAATCCTGCATCCTAGCTTGGTAATAGCTGTGCTTGCTAAAGAATTTACCTTCCCCTCCTTGACTGGTGAGTGCTCTCCTCTCAGATCGACTACTAGATCTACTCATGGGAAACACTCCCAAACATACATCAAAATGATCCAGATCAGCAGTGAAGAGTTAGACATGCAAATAATTTACTGTGAGCAGTTAGTTTAACACTACATATGTGTCCAGTAGGTGGGAAAGGCTGTTTCTGGGAGGGAGTTGAGGGGGAGTTGTAACTTCAACAGGCACATCTGCAACTGGAAAATGTGTATTTGCAAACTGGTAATTTTCCTGAGCTCTGTGTGAAAATTCCTTTATCAGAGCACAAACCAGAAATAATTTCCTTCAATCTAATATTTTTTAACCCATTATACCTGAGATCAGAATTGAACAAGATGCATTCAGCAAGCAGTTAGGAATTATCTTGAAGGTAATCTGTGCCCTGCAGAGTGCCTCAATTCAGTGTAATTTTTTAGAACTGAACTTGAGAAATAATGGTAATTTCACTTTTCTCTCTGTGAAAACAGCTTTGCCAGATTGCTGGGACGGATTTGCATTTTGTCCTTCATTCCATGAAAATCAAGTCAGCTCTGTAGCAGCTCAGCACTGTATAATTCTTGCATAATATGCATGTAGCCTGCTGCACATGTCCACTCATTTACCGGAATGTGACAAGCTTAATAGGGGTATGAACTTAAACCTTGCCACATTGGATCACAGTAACCTAGTACAGCTCAGCTAGTACAACTTCTCATTGTCAGCCATACCCAGTAACAGATGTTTCAGAAGTTGTAAAAGTCCCGGAAGAAGCAATTATACAAAAACATTCCCACGGCAGGGATATTTTCACTGGTTTTCCAACAGCTGAGCCGGGCCCTCACCCAGGGCTTGCTCTGTGGACGTGTCGGGTGCTCCAGGCTGAGCACTTGCTCAGCCCACATGGGAAAAGAGTGATGAGACTCGTGGACTTGGGAGCACCGATCACTGGCCTGGCTGTACACAGATCCTGGAAAGTGTACACCTGTACACTCAGCCCACAGCTGTAAACTGACACTGGAGACAGCATGAAAGGACAGCACCGTGCTCAGCCGGTGAGGCAGCTCACCTGGGCTAGTTCTCATATCTCCTAGCTACGGCCATACGGTTGCCTAAATGACACTGGAGTAAACACACTGCATCTGCATGACTAGTCTGCTGGAGACATAGAATCATAGAACCATAGAATTATTTTGGTTGGAAGAGATCTTTAAGATCATGGTCTCCAACCACTAACCTAGCCCTGCCAAGTTCTAGGGACACTAAACCATGTGCCTCAGCACTACATCTACACATCTTTTAAATACCTCCAGGGATGGTGACTCAACTGCTTCCCTTTGTTTTTAATCTCACTGTTAGTGGTAATCCCCATTTCCTTATCAATATGCCAAGTAAAGATTGGATGATTTATTTTGCAAGGGGTGGTTTTAGCTGAAAGCAGATTAAAAGTGGGGGGGAGGGGGGAAGGGGGAAGGGCTAAGGCTTTGGTCAGAATGTAGCTCTGGGTGGCTCTGCTGAGGAGGTTAAGGATCACGTTCAGTCACAGCAGCAGTGGACTGCTAAGTCTAAGAAGACTTAGAAATGTGCTGTCTGCATCTGAGGTTGCAGACCACATCTGCGATAAACCAATACATGGAGGAGCAGGACACATCTGGTAAAATTCTGCTTTCACTTCTCAGCTATACAATTCTGCCCAAAGACTGCCATGTAGAAAAGAACTGTCTTTCAGGAAAGTGTGAGGCAGTGCACACACTTTCACATTTTTCTGCCAGAGTACTCTGGTTTGCCTCCACAAATAGGTTCGCTGATCTGAAGGAGGACATCAGAAAGCAAATCTTTCAACTCTGATTATCATTTGGAGAAATGTTCATTGTCAAAACACAGTCACTTTTGCACTAGATAAGGCATAAATGTATCTATTATAGAAGACCTGAACTAGAGTTGTCCAAAGTCTGGAATTTCTGATCAGCAGAAAATGTTAATATTTCACAATATACTTGTGTATTAAGTTTAAAATACTCCATCAAACAGGTTTTATGTGAAGTCATGAAAAAAGGAAGGATTAATGTGGAGACCTAACCAATTTTCATACCTGAAAGACATAGTAACACTTGACATGGGAAAGAAATGCAGGACAGCTGCAACCGTAAAAGTCCCAGGGTCTCCAGCATTTAGCAAGGAAAACAGACATTTCCGTGTTTCAATGCTATTTAGCTGAACCAAATACAAACTCTTAACAAATGTTTTTCTGATGAAACTCAAGACCAAATACAGAGCATGCCCTTCACGTATAACTTTGAGGCACCCAGAGCAGTGCTGCAAGCTGCTTCTTGAACAGTGGAATCTGGTTCCCAAAAAATTGGTGAAAGTCAGGAATTATTTGTCTGTTTTAACATTTGAAAAGAAAACCCAGTGTTTAGCTGAAAAACATTCCATTGAGTACAATTTCTATTCCAGATGATAGCATTCAAATGGAGATCAAACAACTGCAGTAGGAAAGGAGATTCACAGCCATAACAAGAGAAGCAAAACTGAAGGACAGTCACAAAAAAGAGGAAACTGAATTTCACACTCCAGATGAACAGAAAGAGAAGAGGATGGTCTGCCAGGTTTGTGAAAAAAAAAAAAAAAAAAAAAAAAGCCATAAATATTTAGTCTATAAAAAGATGGAGCATGACCCTATCTGGCATCTGAGGAAAAGCAATGGTAAAGCCAAGTGAATAAACAAACTAGACTGGGCAGACTTGACAAAAGAGAAGTGAGACAGCGAGTGTTTGAAACTGAGTATAGTCAGCTGCCAAAAATGTACTTGGGAAGGAATTCAAGAACACAGAACAACCGGCTAATGGATTTACAAGGAGAACAATTATAAGGTATTAAAACACCACAAAACCATTACCAAGGGAATGTCTGGGGAAAACAGAAGTTAAGGATAAGTAAGGCTATTGTTAATGAAACTAGACATGCTCCTTGATAGAACAGAAAAAAGCTCCCAGCTCAGGTGATTCAGAAGCATGAAGCAAGCTTTTTACAAAACAAACATGTTAAGAACAGTCAAACTCCAACAATTGACACAAATCTAAGATGCTCAGGAATAGTCTTGACAAAATGGGTCCAAGACACAGCTTTCTGTATGGCACTTCTGAATTGCTTCTCCCTGTTCAGTAATGCTGTCAGAACCAAAGCAGTGCTCAGGAGCTCTGCTTTGCACTGCAAGGTTTTCAGTGGACTTCTGGTGTGATATGACAGACATTTACTCTATCTTAGTGTTGTTTAAGGGAGGTTTACAACAAATCCTTTCTTCCAGCATCTATCTCTGTATTTAGGCTGCAACTTTCTTGTAGGAGACACAGCAAAGCAAATGCCTGCTATTCCCATTTCTCTTCTGGCTGAAGCTGCTATTCTGAAGCACTTAATTTCATGTTGGAAGATGACATTGGGAATCCAGCTGCTACAAGTTACTTCTAGTCACTTCACTTGAAGGACAATTTCAATTATACTGTATTTCTGCATGTTATAAACTGATGACTGGTGACATACGTACATCCTTCTTTACCAAAACTAGAGTTGTGATTTCAAGCAAAAATGTTGATGTTTCAGTTTTTGTAAAAGCCCTTTGTTCAGAAGAGTGCATAGACCATGTAATGTAATTTATTTAATTAAGATTTATCAAACAATGCTGTGAAATTTTGCTTATGTGCAAAACTCAGTTCACATAAAATTAATAGTGATGAAACATAAAATTGAGTACAATCACGATGTGTCAAAGCTTTCCGTTTGCTAACATCCACAGTTAACAAACTCTGCCAAGTGAAGACATCTTTGCGTTGCTGCAAAATAGTAAATTCAAGGCAAAGCAGTAATCACACTGAATTGCATCTGTCCCAGCAGTGGAAAAAAGGACATCTGTCTGCTTCAGCAAACAGTTAAAGTTTATTCAATTGACACATGAAAAGAATATGCTACAAAATCTTTAGCTGAAAAGTCATTTTATAGAAAAAGAAAGAGAAATAACTGACAGGACACATTCTTTCTTCAACTAAGCTTTAAAAATGTGGACATTGATAACTAGAATAATTGAAGGTAGCAGAACTGAAGTTATGGCATTGTTCCATCTTTTTCTTACAGAATTACTTCTTTAAAATGCAGCAGAGTAATATAGGGTGTATTTTAGAAAGAGTGTTTTACTGTGTGCCTGTTTAAATATAAGTTGTCAATACTAGAATGGATCATTTTTACAGTATATTGTATATTCTCTTTGATTTTGAAGCATATGTGTCTGTATGTGTTTTTGTATTCATAACTTTTATATTCTAGTATTTTAACCAATAATTTCATGAATTCATTCAGTTAAGGTGATATCCTTGAAGCCTATAAAAAATATATAATGCTTTTTTCAAAAAAGCATGACACAATTAAGTGATACTTAATGGCTTTAATTTACAAAGCAGGAGATGCTGGCTGAAAATAATTTCAGAATTTCAAATAGCAGGGCAAGAAATGCTGTGATAATTATAGCTTGGTTAATTGCTTGAGTAATAGAAGGTTTCCTCTACTTATTGGGAAGGACTGTTTGTGAGAAATTGGCATCTTGTAAGCAATGAAGTGAGGACTATACACTGTGATAAAGTCACAGCAGAGATTACTAGTCAACTTTTGGAAGAACAGCAGAAATACTTCTTCAAAACAACGGCAAAGGCTTCCAAAACCCAAAGTGAGGTGCACACATGGACAGACACACACACGTAAGCACACAAAAAGGGAAAAGTCCTGCAATGAAGGACTCGAACTTTTCACACAAGAGCTATAAAAGCATAGAGTTTCAACCTGTTAATTGTAAGTCCCCTTAGAATCTTTCTTTCCATGTACTTGTTGAAAACTGTGGTTCAGAAATACTAAAACAATTAATAAACAAATCTGTGACTGAAATGTATTATGGGTTTTTGTGACTGCCTGAGACCAGGGAGACAGGGAGAGGTGTTCCTAGTCATTCACTCCGATTGTTAAGCTGCCAGAGTACCTTGTCCCAGAATAACGATTTTTTGCTGGTTTCCATTTCAGAGGTAGGTATGGTAATATGCAGAAAGAGATTTTAAGCTTGATGATACTAAATTAAGACATACAGGAAGTTAATGAGCAATAATCTAGTCAGCACACAACAATTTAGCTAAAGTACCTAGAGATGATTTATCAAAAGAAGAGAGTCTTTTTTTTCTGACAGCAAGATACATAAAAGTGCTGCAAGCACTGGTTGGAGAAGATCTGACAGGCACATCTTTGAAACGTGATTGACTGGGACAGTGACCTGGACTTGGTTACAAAGAAATATTCCGTTTAGTTTAGAGTTTTTGCCTGATTAATATGAGTGAAAAATACAAGAGAGCCCCAATTGTGCCTTTTATCAGACAGGAAGCTGTGACAGCTGGCTGAAAGACACATGTATATGAGGTGCAGTATTCACAGGTTTTTCTAGTTTCCTGAGCAGCTGGTCAAATTACTAAATGTATACAACTGAGTGCCCTTAGGTAATTGCACTTAGTCCATGACACTTCTTTAAATTCTACCTCTTCAGCCCAGGACATGAAGCAGCAATTCTTCTTCCATTTACATCTGTGTATATCTGAGAGACTTGCAATGTAGCTGGGTAGACTGCTGTTTTCCCTAGCCTCCACGTTTGTGTTTTATGGCATAGTGCTGCAAAACACCTAGCAATAATTTTTCCACTATGTCTACAAACAAATGGATAATTCTGCCATATACAGTGACCTGCCACTTGCTACAGTTTAACAGGTTTATTCTAAGAACTTTTGTACACAGGCTGTTTACATGCTTTGTATTGTAGAAAACAAAATGGTTATAAGCTTTAAATTACCTAACTAGGTAAGATAAAGAGCAGAATTTGGTAAGGAAGCATTCACACCAATGCTAGGCAAAGGTGGATAGTTCCTTAATGCCTTGTGGTTCCCTTTGTCTGTTTTTATTTTTTAACACAGTCCTCCATAAGATGTTTCAGCTCCCTTTTTATGCTTATGTCTGACAGGCACAAAGCTTAGTACAATGTGTCTCAGAGTTGGGAACTTTCACAGGCATGCTTTTCCAATTTTTCCAGCATGGGTTGTTTAATATTATGAACACAGTTATTTGCACTACTTGGGTTTTAAGAGAGCGTGGTGCTGGACCTATTGAGAAGAGTGGCAAGTCATCAGCTTCCTTTACTCCTTCTTAATCTTTCATGCAGTTTTACTTCACTCAACAGCTTCTTTGTATCTGTTTTTCCTCTGCAAAAGAGTGTAGCTCTGTGACTATATTTTCCTAATCAAATGCCTTTTCCTTGGCAGAGCTTCGTATTCTTTTCATGATGTCTGTGCAGGGTCCTGGCCTCTACCTCCATTTGGAACTCACTGGAAAAAAGGTAGCACTTCTCTACTGACACCTCAAACACTTTATTGTGATTTACCAAGTCAAAAACTAGGGAGTCGATTTTATTTGTTCTACTTAAGAGTTGTAGAGTAACCAAACTCAAGCAACATCAACCTACAAAGTTTTCTTTGCTTCTATCCTTCATGAAATAAATCTTATTGGAATGCTGTAGATTAATGTAATAAAGTAATATAATAAAATAATGCAATAAAGCTCTCAGAATAAGCTGATTGAGGATGAAATAAATTTTGTCTTAACGAAAAGAATAAGGCAAATTAAGCTGATACGATTTGCAAGCACAAAAGCTGATCAATGGCAAATTCAGCTTCCTGGTACAAGAGTCATGAGATTATGGGACAGAAGAACCTCTCTCCTGGTCAAACCAGATAATAACAAAGTTTTGTAAAGGGTAAGATGTGGCAGATGGCCGTTTTAATACATGTGAGAGAGTGAAATGTATCTTTGGAGTTGTGTTTCGGGGTTGTAATGGCGGAGTCTCAAATCTGCCAGTGGGCATGTGTCCTGTTGCAGAGCAGGACACAGCGAAGAATAAATAGGAGAAGGATAAGCATATATTTTGTTCGCCGTGATTTTTAAGAAAATGTGTCCAGTTCAAAGAATCAATTTAGATTATAGTCTCATTTAGAATCTTTCCAGAGGGGGAAGATTGGAGCTTGGGGTTTTTTTCTGTTGTTTTTTAATTGCTGTTTCTTACTGGTATGTAGTGTTACCTCAAGTAAGGCAACACCTGAATTGCTTTCTATTGGAGGTTTGTTTCTGGGAAGAATCTAGCTTCAAAACATCATGATGGAAAGGGGGAACTTCTGTTAGTTGAATTAACAAGGACAAAGGAAACCTTACCCTACTAACACAGTTACACTGGGAGAGATTAGAACATCAGTGTCATGGCAGATTTATGAGAATTTACCTCTTCTCTAGGGCCTATGGGCCAGATGCTTTATTAACATTCATCTGCTTTTGAAATGCCATGTTGTTTTAACTCAGAAAATACAATATGTTCTATACCCAAGTGCTAGCCCTACCTCACCTATTGCATGATTAAAACTAATTACCCTCTCCCTATCTGCATGTTGAGGTATTGATTTCAAGTTTTACAGAGGTGTCTGGATTGTAAGGAGGTAACTGTTCCATAGCAATAAAAGAACAACACTGTGGGAACATAAAAGAAGCGATTGGAAGTTAAAAATCTGCTACACCATGCAGCTTCAAGCCCTTCAGGATTTCCAGAATGTGTTTTAATAGTGCTGGATAGAGCAATGTCAAAAGGCAGAAAAGCCTCAACTAACAATTGATTTTTGAAATAGCTGATTTCACAGGACAGCACCAGGGAGGCAGCACACGATGCTACAGCAGCTCCTTTGTTCTTCATTCCCTGGCAACTAAGAGGAGAAAGTCAAATGCCCTATTCTCATACAATAACAAACAGATAGATCTCTGCAGACAACCAACACCAAAGGAAAATCAATGGACTGTTTTTATTGAAATTTCAAAATACCTTAAATTGCATCCTCTTCATTTCCCCCCAAATTATCTTTCCTATGGCAATCACTAATACAAGCAAGAATCATATTAGTAAAACTCTTCAAAGTACAGATAGTCTGTAAAAGAGGCACTTTAATGATACTCTGCTGTCATCTGCAGCAGCAGATCATGGGTGTTTACAAGACATATTTCTTGATATATTTCAGGTTTTATTTCTTGGTCTAAATATGAATTCTTGTACATATTGCAAAAAGTTACTTAGCATCTGAACCAACAAGGACTCTGCTATCTGATTGCCTTTTATTTAATTTATCACAGTCTTTACAACTTTCCACAGGTTTCTGAGAGACACATGCAACAAGTTAAGCAAAAACCATAGGCATTCCATTTATTCTTACACAGTAGAGTGTGGCGAGTACTCAAATGCTAAATAAGAGTATTTATTATTGATATTAATTTCAGAATCTTAAGAAAATGTCATGAACACAGAAAAGGAATTACTAAGACCATGCTTTTCCTTGACAGAATCTTTTGACTGTAGATACAGAAAGAAACTTTGAGAATCCACGTTTATTCTCAGGTGTTTGTATTGCGTTAATATCTGTTGGTAAGAAGAACACTAGCATTTAGTACGAGACTAATATTGAGCTATACAGTGTAGAAAAGAGAGGAGGATTTTCAGGAGAGGAAAAGAAAGAATTTAAGAGTTCTGATTTACATGGCTAACAGGTATGAAGAATCCATTAGCTATGCTGAGTTTTGCTGTAAATTTTTTATAGAGATAGACAATAGGTTAGCTACACGGGCTAAAGGCTGTACAATATTCTGCTGTGACGTAAACCACATTCCTGAAAGAAGAAAATCAAGTGTGTTTTACTCATAAAAGGTGAATTAGAAGAAATAAAAAAGACCTCACTCTTTATTTTTCTTGTAAGATAACTTTGGAGTTATTACTCAAAATTTTTTTAGCTATTTAACACCATGACCTGACCTAGTAGCTAGTTTCAGATCATTGGCTCACTTAAAATTGTACAAGACTTCCTGTCCTTTTTAAAAATACCTGGAAATAATTAAAAAAAAATCTACATTGTTTTGATATTCATTATCTTTGAAAAGAAATATGACTGAGTTTATTCTCTCAAGACTGAGACACGATGCACTTTTCCTGTAGATGCGAAATACATATGTTTACTCATTTTGTATATAAAACCCCTTATGAGGTAATTTTATGTTATTCACAGCTGTTTAATGACAGGTTGGAGAATAGACAATATGGCTAAAAATAATTCAGTTACCTGGGTTTTCATCTTTAAGAATCATTTTACAAAACACTTATGTTCATGTGAATGACAGATAAGAGATTAATGTTTTTTTGTCTGATGAAACATCAATAATCTGAACAGTTCTTAAGGGAAATCATATGGACGTTCCATGCAGCCTTAGTGCTCTCTGCATGCAGACTTGCAGAGACTGGATAAAGTTTGGGTATCTAATGTAATTAAACTTAGATTAAGATGCAGGTTTATTATCTCAGATGAAGGTCTTTGAATTCTTGGAAACATAAGAGTTGGTTCTGTGGTCATCAGGGATGCCTTTTGAAACTTTTTCCAGAGATGGATTCTAAATTAGTATCTCAAGAAACAAATAGATAATGATTATTGCTGGGTCCCAGTGATGAGCAGGGGCAAAACAGGTACATAATAAGGGATAAATTATGCCTCTAATTCATGACAGGCTGACTAGGTAGCATTGATAATGAGCTGGAGTAACTTGGCAGTATCATAAACCAGGAGCAACTTGATATTATAATTAAGGAAAAAGGGGAGAAAAGGGAACTGATTTGTCCAGGTTCACAGAAATACTTAGTAGTACTCAGATATCCGGTATTGCAGTCTGCCTCTGTCACTAGGGCATTGCTATAAGTTCATTTTCCCTTTAAAACTCCCTTTAAAACCAAGGAACAAGCTGATTCCTGTAGTTTACTCAACATTCATCTTTAGAATGCAATTTTTTTTCATTAACAGTCAAAGGTTAGTTTCCCAAAAAATAAATTGCTTTTCCATACCTCCTCTGAGCTACTTTAAGGCAAGACAAATGAGAAACCTTAGAAAATTACTCTGACAGGAAAAGAAAAAAGGGTTATTTTAGACAAAATGCAAAATCAGAAAAGACCAGGCATATTGCTTGCTCGAGGCACAGTTCTGCTCTCGTGTGAGATGTTTACACAGTTAGTAGCAGAGTGGAAACACAGAGGGGTTACATTTGTGCCTTGTCAGGGCAGGCCAGGATATCTCAGACCTATAAACGCCCAGGAGGTCTGAGGACATCTTCAGCTGGCACACGCTCCTGGCGCCCGCACGCAGGAGGCCACGCCTGCCCAGGAGACACCAGGAGTCCGTTTTCTCTAACCACAGTGACCTTGCCACTGAGTACAGACACTGACAAAGATGAGACTTCTGTACCTTGCGGAAGAGTACAAAGCTGAGCTCTGTCTTTTGATGTGTTCCTCTCATGAAGAAAACAGTTGTGAGGGTTGTGGGGGTTTTTTTGCTTGGGTTTTTTTTTCCCATATTGGAAATTTTGAAACTTTTTTTAAGTGTTTGTTTACTAGGCTGTGTTTTATCACAAGACTCAGATCACATATCTTGTTTTGAACACCACAGAAGGAATTTCTTTAATTTACTTTATAAAGTGAAGGCCACCTTCTCTGCCCCTAGACAAGCAAATGTCTTTTCAAAGCTGTATATGAAAGAAATTAAGAAAGTTTTTTTCAATTTTTTTGGTAAAATGGTGAGCAGGAAGACCTTCCAGGAACAGTGGAGATACAGGTCCCCAGGGAAAGGTTGCTACTTGCTCTTCTCATTCCAGTCTTTCAGTGTAAAATGGAAATGTTTGTAGCCAGATCCAGGGACTTAGAATGAACTTAATAACCTCTAGTGCTGGATATATGACAAGTAGGTATTGGAGATTTACAATTTTGGACTTAGAAAATTCCTGTTATGTCCCATGGGTTTAAAAACATAGCCCTTGCAAATGTGGACTCAGGTGTTCAAGTCTAACAGAGGAATTGGCTTACTACTCAAGTGAGCTCTGAAGTAGTCTTAGGATCTTTCAGTGTCAAGTTTTCTAGCAAATATAACTCATTTCACTGAAGATAGTCCTGTCCCAAGTGACCAGTGCCACTGTCTTCAACAACATGGTTTAGCTGAATGAAGATGTTTCGTACAGATACACAGGTCTACATAAATGTAATTTGCGTAAAAAGCATTTGCTGAATATTTGAAACAAGCATTTTCACAGGTGGTTAGCCAGTAGTTTAAAAAGTACTGTGATTGTTGTTCCTTGCACCTAGAACTAGTGGTAGCTGACGAGCTTGTGAAAGCTTTATTCTGTGAAGCGTTTCAAAACAGAGTGAAGAGACAACATTTCCTGTGCAATAGCTTTTCTGAAATCCAACTTTGTATGGATCTTCTCAGAATGTGGCACTTCATACATAAAAGTGAAATATTTATGTGAGCATGTAAAACAAGAAAATTAAAAATAAAGAGTTTTTATTTGTTCCCATTAAGTGTTTTGAAACAATCAGTGCCTGTTTAAAGTTTTGATTCTACCATGAAACCCATCAGTAAAGATTTGTTCAGTTCTATCAGCTGTTTAAGCTTTAATCATTGTCATGGTAATAAATTAAAAATTCACATCAGTTTAAACATTTAAACAGTTCTTTTTTGTATATAGGATTTATCATGGCTACAAAAAAAAAAAAAAGAAAAAAAGAAAAAAGACACGTGGTTTAAATATGAATGATTTCCCAGAGGTTTATTTTCTTGCGATTTATGAGTCTTCTCATCCTTTGTTTTGTAAACCAAGCCTTCTGGTGTTCTGCAGCTGAAGCTGGAATGCACTTTGTATGTGAATAATCTTGGCTGCTTTATAGGTAGGGGTTTGGCACTGAGATCAGTGTAATCAACTTAGTATAAATGTTTTATTAATCTGCCATGAAGAATCACCTTTAACTCTAGACAAGAATACACACTACTCTGGAGCATGAACTGTAAGGGGTCACTTTGTACTTTGTTTAAAGGGCCACTGAGCTCAAACCAGGCTCAGTGCAGGTCAAGCCATGTCTTCTGGAAGGAGGTCAGGGGCATAGCTGGGAAGAGCCCTGTATTTCCAGGCAGAGAGAGGAAAGGACCCTGTGCCGAGTTGCTCCCAAGTAGTGACGAGGAGTGAATAAGCATAGCTGCCAGGTTCATCCTTGGGGAAGATCGAGTTTTGCCCATCGTCTTTCTAGTATTGGAAACTGCAGAAGCTCCTATTCACTTATCAGTGGATCTCCGGAGATGTTCGAGCAACTGGAGCAGCTGCTTCCCCAGCAGAAGGAGGAAGCCAAGGGACATTCAAACTGTTTCTTAGGAACTTCAGCTCTGATTGCCAGAGGTGTTTGCAGATGACTAACCTGCTGATAATTACTATGGACATTACTGCTTGTCTCAGTTTTAGCTGCAGATGAAAGAGAGCAATTATTTTTGCAGAATGTTTACCCTGGAGGGCTCAAATACAACATCTAGTTGTTGCATTATTTTTTTTCATCTGCCTCAGAGAAATTGAGTTTGTAATAAAGTTATTTCCATATTTTTTAATTACCTTATCATTACTGCATAAACCCACTCTACATTTTATGTAAAAAGACTAAATTTGCAGAGCGGAGGTCTAATACCTTTCTTATGATTTCAAATCAAGAAACCAAGGAAACAAAGGATGCTATTTACCTTTATAATCAGGAGGTTAATGGACATATTAGAATCTGCTTCACAATTAACTCCTATAGATCTCCTCAGAGGTAAAGACAGGCTGCAATTTAGTTGTTCTGTAGAGGCAGGACAAGGAGACAATCCTACGCTTGAGCTACCTTCCCAACACTTTCAGTCACAGGATAGTCTCCTGTGTACTGAATCTTGACTGAAGGTGATATTCCCAACAGACATATCAAAGAATCATAGAATCATAGAATGTTAGGCATTGGAAGGGACCTCTGGAGATCATCTGGTCCAACCCCCTGCCAGAGTAAGTCCACCTACAGCAGGTTGCACAGGATGGCATCCAGGTGGGTTTTGAATGTCTCCAGAGTCAGAGACTCCACCACTTCTCTGGGCAGCCTGTTCCAGTGCTTTGCCACCCTCAAAGGAAGGCACTGCCAACCTATCCAGGCCTGCCACCTTCTCTGTCTCTCATTTTCATTCACCTCTGGAGGGAGAAAAAAGAAAAAAGGAGATCATAGTTTCTGAAGATATTTGTGTTTAGTTGAAATGCCTCTTAATGAGTACACTGCCTGTCAATGAATAAATCATTCAATCCTGCCCTCGGTCTTCAGGTTTTTTGTCCCTGATTGCTAGTTTACAGCTTAATATATAGTGGAATTGTAAATAGATTTGTTTTTGTAACTATTCTGCCCTTTACAAATGTCAAATTGTACAAAACTGAAATAAAGTGTTTTAAAAGAAAAAAAGACACTCAATAATCTCATTACCCAGTGGACTTTCTGGTTTATTTTCTGTTTAAATAAACCCATGTGTCTTACTCCAGAGAAATACGTATATGTAAACCGTGTGTGTGTATATATATAACAGAGAGTGTACAGGCAATTTTTTTGAAAAATTAAAATCTTTCTTTTAGTTGACATACAGACAATTACTGTGGTCAATAGCAAGGTTCTGGTAACCACAGTTTCAAACTTAATTTTTCCCCATGGTCTTTCATCTGACTCTCTTGCTTTTCATCGTCTCACTTTTTAGATTATAATTGCTGCTACACATCTACTACTTTGTTACTTCAAGCAAGTAGGAAGAACTGTGTCCAAACTAGAGGTGGTGGGGACTGGAGATGGTTGTTGTGGTTATTCAGATGGCCATGACTGAGAAGAATATAAATGGCTTTATACTAACTTTGAGAGTACTTTATTCATTGCTTTTGTTTTTAATAATCTCAGCGAATTCAGAGTAGATGGTCTATATGCTGAGTTCTGCCTCCCTCCCATCTGTGCCATAATCTCACTGATGGTATTTTTAACAGAATTTATTTTGCTTATATATCTATTTTCTAATGGGATTTCAACAGCAAGAGAGATTATCTTGTTTGGCAACCCACTTGTAGGTAATGTGACTCATTTATTAAGGTAATATACTTTATAAATATCCTAAATTTAAATGTACATTAATATCTAAAATAACTGAAAGTAACATCTGAAGATACGACAAAAGCATCATTCAGTTAAATGCAGGAAAATCAAGCACAGTATATGTAGTAACATCTTTTCCTATCCACTGCTTGGTGTTCCCTGGCATTTAAAAGAAGTGGAAAAGGAAAGAAAGCAGGTAGTTCCTCATCCTTCTGAATTAAAATAGTGTTTCTTCAGCAGACTGACATTTTTGGAAGCAACTACAGAAAAGAAGAGAGAACATTTCTTCCACAAGAATGTATGAGAAACAGTCTAGAAAATATCAGCATTTCAGACTAATAAAACTTAAGCAGAAGGGAGCTACAGCTATGAAAAAAAAATGAGAAAGTCTTCTCTCTAAGCTGTAGCTGGAAGTAAGTTAAGTTTGTGGTTAGAACAACTGTTTGTTTACTCATTTCAGAAACTGACATTCCAATTGACACTGGCATGATTTCCATTTTGTGTGCAATGACACCCTTATTTGCTGTTTAGTACATTTTTGCCTTGTTCTTTCTCACCGAAGAAGACTGACAGTTCTGTTCCTGGTGTTATATTTCCTGAGCTTTTTAACTGGAGCAAGGCTTGAAGTGTCCTCTCCCCTCCAGAGAATGCCATGACCAATAGGCTGAAGATTCATACTTTATGAACAGATTAAAATATTCCAGCTAAAATAAATGGTGCAGAACAACCCCTTGCCCCAGGATGCCCTACAGTTACAACACTCCTGAGGAAGTTGGAGCTACAACCTTTAGCCCTTCCCAGGACATGGAATGAGGTAGATGTCCAGTGTCACAGTGTCATAGGACAGGAAGGAGAGCCCTGCCCCATAAGCTTTCACTCACTGGGTCTGGTGTGCTCCAAGAATCCCAGCGCTGCTACCACCACAGGCAGAAGGCAATGGGTGACTCTTCCATACTAAGCAGGTCCCACCGAGTGCTCAGACTGTCAGTGCCTTGAGTGTGTGCAAAAACCTGAGGTCAAATAGCTTAACAGGCGAAACCTTAAGTGCTCCCAGTGTTAAGCAGAAGGATGGAGCTTTTGGAAGTGTGGGCTTGAGCACCCAGAAGACAGCTGGCTGGGATTTAATTTCACAGACAGTCATAAATGCTATAAGCTGACCTTTCAGGATAGTCTTTGTGGAAGATTTCCAATACTTGCCTCCTACCTACCAATTAGCAAACATTTCCATCTCAGACTTATTAAAAAGTGTGTTGGCTATTATGTCAGGTAACCTGAGCAAATCAAACCAAAAGCTCTTTAACGTATTGTTGGTGTTCAAATTTGTTGGTATTTGTGTGACAATAATACCCTGTTATGTCAGGGTTGAATTTGGACCTAAGTCTTATCAGCTAAAGTTGCTATGAAAACAGAACAAACCTAAAGTTTCTGATAGCAAAAATAGCAGGATTTTTTAAATCAACTGGACAAAGTCTATTTTTATCTTTCTTCCATTTTTTTTTCCAGATAAGTGTTTTGCAAAATTCCATTCTGAGGAAAAGAAAAAAAAAATTCTGTTCTATTGACTCAGTAACTTTAAATGTCACCCAAATGTCACTTTTAAAGTAGATGAGAACATTTTCCCAAATGAAATGAGTGGCTCATGATATAAATCCCTTTGAAAATATAAATGAGTGTCTTCACTTGGAATTCAATAACAAGGATAGTGAAACAAAATAGATGTGTTTAAATTTATTTTGTGATGAACACATATTGGCACATGGAAAGGTAAAGTGTTAACATTCTTTCTTCAGGGACCTTTGTTTTTTTATCTTAATTGTCACTCGGGTTGATGTACCAGGTGTCTATCACTACAAATTGAGCTCTGTGATAAAGAATTGTTTGTGAATGAATCATTTGGTTGCTTTTCTCTATACAACTTGATGAAAATGAAGCCAACGACAAAGGATTGCTTATTCAGGACTGCAAAAATCAAGTTCTTATAAGGAATAAATAGGAAAGTTAAACTACCCCTATTAGCTAAGAAATAAGATAAGAAATCCTAGAAAGCAAAGGTTGTAGGGTGTGCAAACAACAAACATAGGAAAGTACATAAATAAGTACTAATAATATATGTTAGCTTGCACATGCCAAATTCTGTAGTTAGGTGAGATTAAGAACTCAGCATTGTGAGTGATGGAGAAAGGACCTTTTTCAATGCTTTGAGAAAGTATTTGTGTAGAGCAGAGAAGGAATAAAAACACAAAGAAAACTTAGATGTCACCAGAGGTAATGTGGCTTTACGTGGTTAATATCGTATTTTAATTTAAGTCATACCACAAAAAAATAAAACATGTAAAACTAACAGTGAAAACAGAAAGCAGCCCAGTATTCTTGCTGAACAACACGCCATATAGTGTGATGTATTTGTTTGATGAGAAAAGCTTGACTCAAGGTTTCTGACACCCTTCATTGTGCTGAAGTCTTTTGTAAGTCTGCACTGGAATGAAACAAAGCCCTTTGCAATGTGTTCTCAAAAACAGACTGTGTCAAAATGTCTCTCTCCAGATCAAAACATGCACTTTAGCAAAGTGCACGCTGTGTACTTCCTTGCAACTAGAGAGCTCTGTGCTGCAGGAAAGCCGGCATCCAGTCCTTGCTTTCTCTCTGCCCCAAAGTGCAGGTTGTCATCTCAGGCTCTTCTGAGACAGGAAGGGCAGGAGGCTAAACCTGTTTCTCACATGCTCATGCAGAAGTAGGAGGATCATATTAATTGACTGCCTGAGAAAGCATGTTCCACTGAACCTAATGCAGTGAAACTTTGACAGTGTGGGAGAATGCCCCCCGCCACCCCCCACCCCACGTCTGTGCTGGTACTCTTGGTGTAAGCTGTTAGCTTGTTTCTGGAAGAATAGCTCCGCGCTGAAGCTCTCCAATGAGGCTTTAAGGCAAGTATGCATTTTTGTTTGCCTTCCTTCTATAAAGAAAAAAAAGAGTCCTGTGATACTTTTCCATGGCAGGCCATCAGAATTGGTTTATTTTGTATACACATAAATATCAGGTAAATAAAATGCCAGAACTGGTTTCCACCACAGAAATGTCACAGAGCACCAACAGAGAAAATTCCATCCCCCAGGTGTTTGGAAACATTATTATTATATAGGAATATTGTAAACAACTGAAAATGACCATCAGTGATACCATGTACTCTAGTGGTGTCTTCTAGAGGTGGCATTCTCCAGTTTCTAGATTCACCAGAGGATCTTGGGGTCAGGTTTATTTCAGTGACTATTCATCTTGTTTTATTTGGATTATGTGTTACCTGCATGGGAGAGAGGATGCTCAATTGGTTCTTTTCAAATGGCCTTCCCTCCAATACTGGACAGACAAAGCTTGCCTTTAGCAAGATATAAAATTATATTCTAGTTTTTGGATTATAAATATGACTACAGAGCCAGGAAAACTAGAGATACAATCCTAAATTATGTTTGGCAACACCTTGCCTCTTTAATAGTTTTAGTAATTCTTCCCTAGAATCCCCTTTTCTCTCTAAAAGCTAGATGAAGCATATCCAGAGTCTCACTTTCTGTATCCACAGCAATGGGTACTTCTCTTAAGTCCAAGCCTCCAAGAGACACCAGTCTGGCATCTTCCCTTCCTTTATTGCAAATAGAAATTTTGAGGCTTATAAATTTGAGCAGGCTATATCCTGTAATAGTTGCTAATCTGACTTTTGTCTCTGATCTTGTTTTCCGTCAGGAGGTGTTTTGCTCTGCAGTTCCTTCCCTTTTCCTATGTGTACTCCTCTGATAGCATAATAAATATTTTAAATCTCCTTTCCACTCTTTGCAATTTTCACACATAAAGTCTACCTAGTGGTATTCTTCCTCCCCACCACATAATGCAGAAAATGTGACTGACTGATTCTGATAGAGCCTGCCTCTGATTTTTGGATTGCCACATTTACTATCTTTTGCTCTGTTTTTAGTGGGTTAAGACCTCTGATCTTCAGGATATCATGTGGAACAGTTTTTAAATCCCTACTAGGAGATATATTTCAAGTCCTCATTGAGTGTATTATTCATAGTGCATAACAATAAACGCATTGCGTTCCTGTCAGAATGAATGAAACGACACATTTTTTTCTGATAAATAAAATACACTCAATAATCCTGAAACTTGGCTCATTACAGCCCTTGAACTTCCATTCTTCACAGAATGACATGAAATATCAGGCGGTGCTGTTGTAGCATATAAGGTTGCTATGTTGCTCTATTATTGTCTTGTAAATCAACAGTCTAGGACAAGCAAAGTCTGTTTGATTCTGTCAGCTTAAAAACAAAAAAACAGCAAACACTTTTATTGCCGAAGTTTTGCAGTCACAAGCCACATGAGATCAATGTTTTAACCTGGCCTTTGTAATATAACCGGCTGGTATCATAAAAGCCTGACCCTTATAACAGCAATGTTCTTACAGTAAGTTGGGGAGCAATGAAAATACCTAGACAACCTATAATATTGTCATGCTATACTCTAAAAACCCTTACATTTTTAATTTTTACACTGTTGCTGTAATCAAATCAGTAAAAAGATTTAAGGAATACTTGACTACTTAGTAAGATTTAATAAAGACAGCCATTAATTACTTTCTTTACAGTACTGGCACCTCACAAAATATCTAGATTTTTTTTTTTATTTCTGCTGGTATGAGATACTAATTCTTAGATATGATTAATTACCCTGCTTCCATTGAAATCACAAGCAGCTCATTAAAGCTCTAGGTGTTGTATGTTGACGAATGACAATTTTGCAGCAGAATCATAGAAACCTTCAGGTTGGAAAAGACCTTTAAGATCATCAAGTCCAACCATAAACCTAACACTGCCAAGTCCACCACTAAACCATGTCCCTCAGCACCACGTCTACCCGTCTTTTAAATGTCTCCAGGGATGGCGATGCCACCAACTCCCTGGGTAGCCTGTTCCAATGCTNAGATATGATTAATTACCCTGCTTCCATTGAAATCACAAGCAGCTCATTAAAGCTCTAGGTGTTGTATGTTGACGAATGACAATTTTGCAGCAGAATCATAGAAACCTTCAGGTTGGAAAAGACCTTTAAGATCATCAAGTCCAACCATAAACCTAACACTGCCAAGTCCACCACTAAACCATGTCCCTCAGCACCACGTCTACCCGTCTTTTAAATGTCTCCAGGGATGGCGATGCCACCAACTCCCTGGGTAGCCTGTTCCAATGCTTGACAACCCTTTCAGTGAAGAAATTTTTCCGAATATCCAATCTAACCCTCCCCTGGTGCAACTTGAGGCCATTTCCTCTTGTCCTATCTCTTGTTACTTGGGAGAAGAGAGCAACCCCAACCTCACTACAACCTCCTTTCAGGTAGCTGTAGAGAGCAATAAGGTCTTCCCTCAGGCTCCTTTTCTCCAGACAAAGCAACCCCAGTTCCCTCAGCTGCTCCTTATAAGATCTCTGCTCTAGATCCTTCACCAGCTTCATTTCTCTTCTTTGGACACACTCCAGCACCTCAATGTCTTTCTTGTAGTGAGGGGCCCAAAACTGAACACAGTATTCGAGGATACACCAGTCCCAAGTACAGGGGGAGAATCACTTCCCTGCTCCTGCTGGCCACACTATTCCTGATACAAGCCAGGATGCTGTTGGTCCTCTTGGCCACCTGGGCACACTGCTGGCTCATGTTCAGCCAGCTGTCGACCAACACTCCCAGGCCCTTTTCTGCCAGGCAGTTTTCCAGCCTCTCCTCCCCAAGCCTGTAGCGTTGCCTGGGGTTGTTGTGACAGAAGTGCAGGACCTGGCACTTGGACTTGTTGAACTTCATCTCATTGGCCTCAGCCCATCTACCCATCCTGTCCAGATCCCTCTGTAGAGCCTTCCTACCTTCAAGCAGATCAATACTTCTACCCAATTTGGTGTCGTCTATAAATATAGTGAGGGTCCACTCGATCCCCTCATCCAACTCATTGATAAAGATGTTAAAGAGAACTGGCCCCAGTATTGGGCCCTGAGGAACACTACTTGTCCCAGCCACCAAATGGATTTAACTCCATTCACTACAACTCTTTATCTTCCACACAATCCAGGAACCTCCTAGACTGTTTGCTATGGACAACTTTGGAAATAATGCAAATTTTTATTTCCAATTTCTAAGCCATGCATGTTTTATTTCATTAGTGCAGAATCAATGTGGGGTTTTTTTCAAAAAAAATAATAGTATTTCAATTTGCACCCCAAATAAACAGAAATACTTGTTTAGGACTGTACAACCCCTTCAGCTGATGGCAGAGGGCTATATCTGCATCACTGAATGAAACAGGGTGCTAGCTTTAACTCTGACCTATGGTATAACTGATAGAGTGCTCTTTGGCATAATTTTGGCGTATACCAACACTTAGACTAGAAATAATATGAGATACGCAAATACACCTTGTAGGCTATTAGTCTGAAATTAGTACTGAAAACAGGTGGTTTATGGGAATATACGTTTCTGTTAAAGCCTGTGCCAGTAAGAGGTTGATTTATAAGAACATCTGTAACAGTGGATATCCTGATATATTGACAAAGTCTGAAGAGTTACAGTTCCCATCAGTATTTGGAACACAAAATTTTCACCTCAGTCAAAAGCTTCATACCTCTCTACTTTATTCTTTACATATAAGTTACTCTTTGTTGTTTTGTTTTTTTTTTTTTTTCTTCTCTGTGACCATATAATCCTTATACAACAGTTAATCCAAAAGAAGATAACCCTCAACTCCAACCCAGGAATCTTTCAGAATATACATAGCATAGATTATTTGGAGTTAAAATTGTTGAATTTCTAGAAACTACACCTATTTTGATCTTAAGGCATTCCCAGCTTAAGACTGAAAACTAAAGGTCACAGACCCTGTTTGTAGCAATAGTAAGTGAAAATAGAAAAGTAGATGCTGAAAATTGAAATTTTATTAAAAAAATAAATGCTAAGTCTTCAGATAAATGTAATTTGGACATGTCTATTTTCAACAATAATTCAGTACAAAGTAATTTCTCTTTATTGAGGAACTTGTCATCTGTTACTGAAAGCTACCTATAGGAAGGGTTAATAGCCATTAGCAACAACTTTCACATAAAGTAAGTAGTCATCAGTCTTTATGAAGCTCTGAGAATGTGAAAATAAATACACCTGCTTCTAAATTCATTAGTCTTTGCAAATGGGACTATACTGCTTCTTACTACAGTATTTCTACTTTGTACTGTCTTATGTATCATGGGAAAAACAGAAGTCCTGCAAGTAAACTTGCCCACTTTTATCAAGTTAGCCCTAAACAAAGAAATAAAATGAGGACTCTCTTAGTTTCCTGGTCTTGCTTTTCTGTCATTGTCTTTCTTGACTCTGTTTCAGAGAAATCTGAGTAAGCTTAACAAGGTTTCCAGAAAATATGATTTGAGGGCAGCAATGTGAGCTGTGAGTTCTACTGCACTCTTGAGAGATTTGCCTTTCATGATCAGTTGTTCAAGACATAGTAGGCATCCTCTTTGAATCTGATATTGTTTCATCTAATCAAAGAAAAAAAAAGATTATTCCTCTGATTAGAAGAATGTTCTTCAATAAGAAGAATGAAATTCTTGGTAACACTAAAGGTTAACAAAGTCCTAAAAACTGCCTAAGGTGTAGTTTATTGTGATCTGTGAAGTATCTTGCGTTTGATAGTTGTTCTCTAGGAGGAAAGCGAGCTGTAGGAATACAGTGTAAGAGTAATTTTTATATACTTAATTAGATACTACTGAGAAATTTTTAATAAAACAGCTTTTAGTACTGGTAAGTATTTAAGTTCATCACAACTTTCCTCATCAAAAATAAGATAAGAATAAATTTTAAATCCCAATTAATTTATTTCTAGTGTGTACTTGGTTTCAAATGTATGATGAACCGATTAATTTTTGATCAAATAAATATCAGAAAGGATAAGCAAGGAAGGAGAGGCAGTGGGGTAGCCCTGTGTGGTAGGGAGTGTTTTGATTGTCTTAGAACTTAATGATGGTGACAACAGGGTTCAGTGTTATTGGGTAAGAATCAGGTAGAAGGCCAACAAGGAAGATACCATGGCGGGAGTCTCTTATAGACCATCCAACCAGGATGAAGAGAGAAACAAAATATTCTGTAAGTCACCATCCCTGGAGGTACTTAGAAGACCTGTAGATGTGGCACTTAGGTTTAGTGATGGACATGGCAGTGTTAGGTTTATGGTTGGACTTGATGATCTTAAAGGTCTTTTCCAACCTGAAGGTTTCTATGATTCTGCTGCAAAATTGTCATTCGTCAACATACAACACCTAGAGCTTTAATGAGCTGCTTGTGATTTCAATGGAAGCAGGGTAATTAATCATATCTAAGAATTAGTATCTCATACCAGCAGAAATAAAAAAAAAATCTAGATATTTTGTGAGGTGCCAGTACTGTAAAGAAAGTAATTAATGGCTGTCTTCATTAAATCTTACTAAGTAGTCAAGTATTCCTTAAATCTTTTTACTGATTTGATTACAGCAACAGTGTAAAAATTAAAAACCTAAGGATTTTCTGCCCAGTAAGAAAATCTTGAGTTCAAATCTGACACTGAGTTTGAATGGAGGTTTCTGCTTCAGTGGACAATAAGGTTTTTTTCACAAAAAAGGTTGGTTTTTTTGTTCAAACACTACCTTTGATCTTGCCCAGAAGAGCCTCCACCTAGACAAGGTGAGGAAGCTGAATACCTTCAGTCAGTCAGGACTTTTGAAGTAAATGAGTTTCTGCCAGTCTCTCCGAAGATTCCAGAATCTGTAAGGCATGCTCTAAGATGGGGGATGAAACCATTCATGGCAAAGGGGCTGCATACAGTGAAAGCCTGTTGAATACAGTTGACAGTGAAGTCTATCAACGCCCTTAGCAAGCAGATCAATCCCTCAAATGCATCAAAAAAGGTGATGATATTTTATCTATTCATTCCAGTTTGCAGCAGGGAAAGATTCTTTGTCAGGGGGATGACTAGTTATAAATCGCAAAACATGCAGTACACTCTAGATCTTCATGTTGTTCTATCAGTGAGCAACAAACAATGAAGAAATATCGGTAGAAATGGTTAGACGCTAAAAGTTATGACCTTCCCTTCATCTGAACCAGAGAACCTTCCTCAAAATGAGGATGACAGGAGAATAAATTTAAAGCTGCTTAAACATGATGACTTGTCCTACTAAATACTTTCACTTTGTCCAATTTAGAAGGAAAAGAACAGATGGCAAAGTGGGGTTGTGGGTCATTGATGGGCTTCATGCAGACCAGAAAAACAAACCATACCAAGATAAGTCTTCCAGTGCAGGAACTCAATTTTTTGTTCAGTAAAATTGCTAGAATGGTCCATGTCATTACTTTGGTTTATTTCAACTAGCATTTTTCTATGGAAATTAGAGCTACACGAGGCCCATGCAGAAGACTGCATGAAGTCACTTTGTTTTCAAGGGTTTCTTAAATTAAATCATATGGACTTGGTACATGCTTTGACCTCAATGACAGAGAGTGACATTGCTGAGCATGCTTGGTTTATTAGTGTAGACACAGCTAACAGACAATTCCCTGATTACTACTGCCAAAAGTTCACCTTAAAAATCAGAGGCAGTATTTGAGGCTGCCATGTTAGACATTTGTGAAGTCTTTCATTACTTTAAAAATCTCAGTAAAATTCTTCAGTGCCTGAAACACAAACAAAGGGAACAAAAGTTTGGGAAAACAATTGGAAAATTTCTACTAGGCCGCTGTCTAGTAAAAAAACACCCCAAAACCAATATATATATAAAAATAGTAGAGTATGTCAATGATCCTTCAGTCATGGTACAATGATGCTTTTGGGAGCTGCAAAAATCATGACTACAAATTAGTTTCTTAGTAATTTTGTTGGTTTTCCTCATTTTCACATTTAAATGTTGTAGGGTTTTCTAGTGTAATCATACTACGATAGGGTTCTTTTCCTAAAGAGCAAAGCTCTCATTAATAAGTTATCCTGCAGTCCTTTGCCCAGGAACAGGCCTTTAGGCAAGGAACATTCTTTACTTGCAAATCTGCGGCTGAGGGTTTTTTTGTCATCCAGAATTAGACAGTAGGAACTTTTCATTATATATCTGTTTAATTTGGTTTTGCATGTAGTCCACAAAAGGAACAACAACAAAAAAACATTTGCAGACTGATTCTACGAAGCTTTTGGAGTTTTTATTAGCAAGCGAAAAATAAAAGGGAAATTCCTCAAAAGTATAATGGCTAGGTGTCTTTCAATTTCAAAAAATATTCCTGTTCCTAAAAAAATTAATAATTCATCCATGGTTGAGTGGTGACAGATGTTTTTACTGATTACTGTATTGCTTTACTTTCAAAAGATCAGCTCTTCATAAATATTGAATTGTACTATTACTTGTAAGAGCTTGTTTTTTTGAAAGAGTTTATTAATTCAGTAGTAATTTTATGATCAAGAAGAATGTCTATAATTACTGAAATAAATAAAAAAATAATCCAAAACAAGTCTCATCTTGGTAACTGCTTTTCTTAGAAAGGTACTCAAGGGATTTTTACAAGCCGAGTCTTCAGATGGGTGCAAAAGTTCAGTCATTTAGGGATGTTATGGACTACTTTGTTGTAAGCTCCTTCTTCTCTTCCTCCCTGGCCCCTACCCTAACCATCCTCCATGAGAACATTGCTGCTGTTGTCTTCAGCGCTATTTTTGCCAGGTTTACGTAACAGAAGCACTGGGTTAGGGGTTTGTGGATATGATGGATGTGGGGTTTTAAGGGAGAATTTATATGTATCATGTCCAGCAGGCTCACATACACAGGCTATCAGAAATGTTCCACTGATCTAAATGGGTTGTTTAAGAAAAGGCAGCCTATACAAACTTTGTCTGGACTAAAAGATTATTGTGTTCTTGGCAGTTGCACTGGAATTGGATGTGTTTCTCCTTAATTAACCACTCCTGTTTCTCAGCCTTTCTAAAACAAGAAGGATCTTGTACTCTTCCAAGGATGAGTAGCAATTTATGTGAGGTAGCTTTTTTCAACTGAGTATGAGCCAATTATTTCTTTCTTTATAATAGTAAATAGTAATAGTTTTAGTAAAGTTAATTAAGTAAAACTTAATAGTAAAGAATGTACTAAGGATGAAACATCTTCTGGCTTTCTTCTGGATTAGAAATTGCGTTGTCTTTCTTTAAGGAGAAATATCTTTACTGAGTTTAACGGTCAAATTATTGAGGATTTTTTACTGCACTTGGAAGGGAAAATATGCCAAAACCTAATGCATATAGGACACAAAAGGACTTTCAAATACTTGAAGGATTTGTTTCTAATTGATTTTATTTTACACTCTATAGCATGAGTTATTCTATTGTGTTGTTATGGCAAGTTTGAGTGGGTTGCCTATAAAATTGTATTTTCTGATAAAACAGTGGGATGAATTTATCACATTGGAAATACTCTGCAATATCTATTTAAATGCTTATTGTAATATTTTTTTGCTCTTAATTTGAATAGCATTTGATTTGTACTGCCAGAAATTTGTATCAAAGGAGACACATACAAGAAAATATTGCTTCTTTCACTGTTTATGTTAATGGTTCCCGTAATCTTTATGCAGACACATTTTCCTGTAGAATAATTTCTCCCTGTGATAGAAATGTACATAGAACATGTCTACACAAGATTTGCTTCAGTGACAGTTTTGAATGAGGAAAATTAAGCATAACAAAACTCTACCCTGCATTTAATCATTATGTCTTGTAGGAGACACCTTCGAGTAATGCTTTCTTTCTTTTAAATGAGGAGCCAGGATTACAGAATACAGGGAGTGTTGGCATACAAAAGCCAAATAAGCAGATTTTTTGATGTTTCATAAAGGGTTTGATCAAAACGTCACTACTTGGAAAACAGAAACCTCTTTGTCCTTTTGACAGCTGTCTATATAAATCACAAAGGGTTTCCTAATTTTTAATATGGATGTCCTTGATACCATACTGCACAATTTTAACTGTACAGTAAGGCTAATTAGCTGGGAATGTGTAGTGTTACTAGCAAAACATTTTGAGCTGTTAATTTTCCCTCTGCCATGAATCTTAAAATATGTTTCTATTAAGATTTTGCGATTAAGAAAACATTGTGTTCTAAATACTTCTATGACTGTTTCGAAAGTTTCTGTTCTAACACAAGCAAATGGTTGAAATCTCACTCTTCACTGTTAGGTGGAAAGAAAATCAACCAGAAAATACTGGCAAGTACTGTAAATTATATCTGTTTCTCAGCCAGAGCATCTGGTCTTTTGGCAGACACCCTTGGCAGATCTGTTATACTGGAGGCTTTAAGTTTCTTTTCCTGAGGATTTTGTTTGGCTTATTTTGCTAAGTGGGAAACAGACCCCAATGTTCCTTCTGCTTATGATATTTGGGAATCTAATTTTGCCTGAGACCTTCAAGGGGAGGCACTGTAAGTAAGGCTAGTTAAAAAATTACATCATACTATTTCTTGGGAAATTAGTTTTGATCGGAGCACTGCCTGTGGAAAGTATCTGCCTTGTAAGAAATATTCAAAGTCTTCTTAAACAAAACAAAACAAAACAAAACAAAACAGAACAAGCTACACACAGAATTTCTGGTTTGGAGGGATCTTTTTTTAAAATGAAAAACTAAAAACTATCTAGAAGGAAGAACAGCACTGTTTACTGCTTAGTCCTATTTATAACAGCTGGTTTTTAGCTGAAGACTGATGGTTGGGTACTTTGCAATCTGGTTGGCAGCAAACAGTGCATTTGACCTGTAAATAGTTCAGGTTGTTCTAATCATAATCTGTTCATCTACTGATAAAACATGAGCACAGTGATACTGTCACTTGTATTAGTCACAACTTACCCTTCAAACTGTCCTCAAAAGGTAATCATGAAGTAAGGTCATATTCAAAACACAGAACTCTAGACTACAGTTCCTCCAAAAATTATTTGTTCATAAATTTCTTAGTGAAATGCTTTTACAAATTAATTTTCTACCCATTTTTAGAAAGAGTTCTTGAGTATTTGATGTTCAGGAAGTACTGTCTAGTCTTTGTAGTGTGTAGGTGGTTCATTAGTTGTGTGACTTGGTGAAATTCTGAGCAGTATCTGCAGGATAATGTCTGCTTCAGTCAAAGAAATGTAAAAGCTTTTGGGAGTACAGCATAAGAGACGGTAACAAGCTCAGAAACTTTATCTTTTTTCCCCTCTTTTATAACAAAGATAAGCAGTATAGCTTTTCAGAAGCTGCTGAGTTGGGGCTGAGCTGAGTGCCCAGACTCTGATCTAATTCTCAGAATTAGATTCAGGTTCTTCTGCAAATTGGACCCCTTTACAGACACTGAAGAGAAGAATCAAAAAACACAGGAACACAAAAGTCAACAGACCACTTGAAAATCCTGACTATTCTTTCACTGTATTTAGCATGTCTGTCATACATCAGACCTAAATATAACAACTTTTCCATCCACCAAGTGCAACGGAAGTATCGGTGGTTGTTGAATCTTTTTGTTGTTTTTTTTTTGATATCTATTATATGATTGTAATATGTCAACTTCACTGCCAAATATTTTGTGTCGCTTTCTGAGTGTTTTCAGTATTTTTATATAGTTTTGAATACAACTGCCCATATTTGCACACAAAAAAACCCCAAAATTCACAACCCTTTTTCTAAAAAGAAGGAGTTCTCTGGAGGTTCAGAGAACTGTAAAAAAGGCTGCTAAGGAATTGAAAGTCTGATGCACTGAGCAATTTCACAGATAAGTTTTTCAGTTCTAGCAATAGGTTGCCAGCAGATATGCTGCTCCTCAAGTGTCAAAGTAGGAAATGCTGAAGAATAGGGAAGTTGCCACCTGATTGTCTTTGGGTACCAAGATTATTTTATCTATGGAAATGGCTCTCAAAATAGCCTGACCCATGGAAGACTGTAAAGTTTTCTTGCCTTGTTTTGTGAGTTCATGGTAGAACTAGATATAAAAATGGCTGTACTGTCTCTGACCACAGGTCTGTCTTGCATAATATCCTTCTTTGGTACAAGCTTGCTTATAGGAGATGCTGAAGGGAGGACTATATGCAAAGTATGCATGTGCTATTATTTTCTCTGGTATACTTTCATAGCTTCTGGCAATCCATTGGCTGGAAAACAGAATTTTCAATTTTAATAACCTTTTTTCTTTCATGAATTTACCTAGCTCCCTTTTGCTCCCATTTATCATTTTGACATCTGCAGTTCCTAATGACCTCTGTTAATGTGTTATGCAAAAAAATTCTCATCTTGTTTAAACTTGTCAAATAAGTTCACTTCATTACTCACTTTCCATCCATTCATGACTTCATACATCACTGCCATATCCTACAGTTGTTGTTTTTCCAGAAAGCTCTAGAAACCTTTTCTTGTGTAGATACTATGTGGTATTTTACTCATTCTTGAAGTTTATTTTTGTGCCTTCTGCACTCTCACAGTATCTTAAGAAGACAGGGATAAAAGCCCAATTAGAACTGTAATAGTTATTACTACTTCCGATAGTTTCTATTGTTCTTTGCCAATCTTGTTTCCTTAAAGGTTTTTATAAA
Organism: Chionis minor; assembly: GCA_013398295.1. NCBI lineage: Eukaryota > Metazoa > Chordata > Aves > Charadriiformes > Chionidae > Chionis > Chionis minor. Next base: position 82,765 of record VZSF01001602.1, on the reverse strand, counting down.
GTCTGCTGTGTTGGGTGGATCACACTTTCTTACATGTCAGCAAATTCCTCAATATGTTATAATAGATTTGTGTCTTCTTCCAGAAAAAAAAAAAGGAAGAAAGCCTTTTTATTCTATTTTCCTGGTTTCATATATTAATTATATTCTTCCTGTAGTTTAAAGAAGTCTGACTAGTCTGTAAATCAAACACTCAACTGTAGTTTTTTTATGGAGCCCTTCATAGAAAATGACAATATGCTTGTCATCTTCTGTTACTCACATACTAATATTTATATAATAAAAAGTTTACATAGCACAGGTCATAAGATGCTAATTTATATTAGATTTCCTTGGAACTTTTAGGCTTTATTTTAGGCAATATGATTTGATCTTGGTAGTTTGCCCCTATTCACTTTGCCAGTGTGTTCTAAAACCTTTTCTAATGACACTCATATTTGAGACGGTACCTCTGACTCATCCTGAGTAAGAAATGGATCTGGTCTGGGAACATCCTTTTGTTCCTCAATAAGGGGGAATAGTAACACAAGTAGTTAATTTTGTTTTTCTACTGTGATCTTGCCACTGCTGAATGGTCTATTTATGTTATTAATTATTAATAACATAATATAATTAAGTATTAATAAAATTAAATATAATTGCATAAAAAAATAAATATGTACCCATCTCACTTAGAGGCAGGCTCCCAGCCACATAATTTTAAAATATGTTATTAGTACTTTTTATGCGTTTAGAAAATCAATCATTGACACTTTTTTCTTCCTGATTTACTATACTTTTGCATAGAGACTGAAAAAAAATCTTAATCCTTCTCTATTTCCCTTAGGTGGACACAGTTTCTACTTTCTGAAGAATATCCTTTCTTGTTTTAATAACTACCTTAGCCCATTGTATAGACCTTTTCATGTATTTGCATACATGTTTGCTTTGAGTATCTAGACATTGTCTTTGCTACCTGCAAGTGTTTCACTCTAATGCTGCTCATTATTAATTACTTGATTTATTTTTAACAATAGTTCCCCTATTTTAAATTTAATACTCCTTACAGGAATTATAAAACGTTCCATATTTTATATGGCACAATTATGCTTCTAGTTATACTCACCTTATTTTAACATAATTCAAAGTAGTAATACCAAAAGAACATATTATATTACTGTTATTGAGAACCAACTGAGCTATTTTCATATGGGTGTTTAATCATCATGATTTGTGTCCTTTCAGTCATCTCAGAGCGGTAAGGATACATATGGATTTTCAAGTACTGTTAAAGCAGGATTTTCAAGGACTCTGAACTCTGCAAAACCTAATGGTTATTCTCAGCCTCTCTCAAAATCTTACTTTCTTTGAGGTTTAAGGTAGGACCACCTGCTGTGTTTCAACATTGTGTTCTTCTGTGAGCAAAACAGTTTTTGTTTGGAAATGAATAGCAACTTGGGCTCACTGAATGGCTAGTTGTCTGAGGAAGGTCTGTATTCTTTATCTCGGCACAGATGGGGATCATCTCTTCCACTGCCTCTTTGCAAGTTACCTGGGCAGAAAAGTCCGTTGGGGTTCAGGTAGCTGAGGGTGGGTGGAGTGGTTGCTACTCCCAGGGGCAGTAATATGGTATGCAGTAGCAGCTAGTGGTCCTGCAATGAGGACAAGTAGCAGGAAGAAAAAACCCTGAACAGAGCTACCTCTCTCTTCCTTTACCACAGCCTGACTGGTTTAGTGTGGAAAAGAGAAAACATCCCTTGCAATAGATGTTGTAATTGTGGTTAGGTGGTTACACTGAGTAAGTAAGGTGAATGAGGCTCCCAGGGCTGTGAAGGATCTTCTACCAGAAAATCAGTAGAGGAAGAACAGATCTGAAGAGCAGTTTAGCATCAGGAGGTGGGAGATCAGACTATTTCCATGGCAAAAGAAGTTCTTGAGACCTACAATGAATGAGACTTTCCCAGAAGTTATATATAGGAGAAAGACTTATTGTGGTTATGACCTGAGACAGAGGGAAAATAGGAAAAAGAGAAGAGAAGAGAAGAGAAGAGAAGAAGAGAAGAGAAGAGAAGAGAAGAGAAGAGAAGAGAAGAGAAGAGAAGAGAAGAGAAGAGAAGAGAAGAGAAGAGAAGAGAAGAGAAGAGAAGAAAAGAAAAGAGAAGAAAAGAAAAGAAAAGAAAAGAATTAATCTGAGATAGACCTGTATGGACAATACTTTTCTTATGTATTTGCTAGCATGAGAAATGCCTGGAATCATATGAAGGTAGCATACACATGTTTAATAACAGCCAGTTCAGATACCAACAGTATCGAGGTGCAATAAGGCTTAGGCCACACTGCAGAATTATCTGAGCAGCAGAGTGACGTGTAGACAGTTTGGTCACTCTGGTCCATGCTACAGGACCAAGTGGTGACCGGCCCCAATATATATGGAAGCAGTCTCAGATATATAGGAATGGCACCGCAGTTACAGCAATATTGGCATTTTTCTGTATTTAGGTCAAGAGCTTCTTGATTGTTCTTGGTGCTTGGGAATTATAAACAGCAATTTCCTTGGTGGGTTGGCAGCATGAGTTCTGTCTAGAAAAGTATGACGTTGGCACTGATATAAGCTCTGTGCAACCTAGGTAGAAGTGGCCTCTGTAAGAAGCTGGAGTCAAAGTGTAAGATTAATGCATTGATCCAGAAGCTTACTCATATTGCCCAGCTAGATCAGCTAATCAGCTGCTGGTTTAAATACAATCTGCTTGCAAAAGAGATGCTCTTACTTACCTTGAACTTTGCTAGAGATCAATCCCTGTTTAGGATCTATTTATACGCTTTGCATCCCCCTTTCAGCAGTTTGGGTTATGTAGCAGAGCTTGTGTGGCCCATTTCTCTCTTGTTGCCAGGAGGCAATCTTGTATTTATTTACTTTTCTCCACTAAAAAAATTAAAATTATACTATCTTCCCAGAGAATTCGAGTTGACTAGTTATTCACCTGGAAGCACGACAATTGTTGATCTTATCAAAAGATGTGCTGGAACTTACTATGCAGGTAGCCCAGGGAATTTTTTCAGTTCACTGTTAGAGGAGTTAAAGATAATAGTGTCTCTGTCTCCTCTAAAGGAGGCAAAAGGCTTGCACATTAAAAAAGTACCTGCGGTATTTGTCACCATTTGGTCTATGCCACAAAGATCACCTTCTCTACTCAACAAACTGGAATTAGGTCGTTCTTATTTATACAGTTAAGAAAAAGCAGTATTGAAAATAATCAAGATATGGAATACTAGGGACATCCTTCATCTAAGACAAGGGTAAGGAAAAAATCCTGACCCCACCGAAAAAAAGGTACTGTACTGATTTTACTGTGGAATAAGTGACGTTATCAATTGCAGTCATTAATTTGCCAGATAAGATTGAATTGCATAAAATGAATTGAAATAGGCTGGAGATATGCACTGGAAAATTGTCTTGCAATTGGGAAATCAGTTTAAGGCTTGCAGAGGTAAGAACATTAATTTGTCAGTGCTGGACCCTGCCAGAGGCAAGATCATGAGAGAAGTACACACTCCAGCCAGTCCCTGCTGCACCTGAGCTAACAACAATGTCAACATCCAGGGTAAAGCCTCCCTGACCTAATCTGGATAATATCAGAGAATCAGAGTCTGATTAAATTAGTTTAATTTCATAGTTTGTGACAGGTATTTAACATCTGAAAATTGAGGCAGTTAACCCACACCAGCCTTTAACATACCTTTTAAAACATTTTGAGTAAGTGAAGTCTTATAACGCGCGGCTGAGGGAACTGGGGTTGTTTAGCCTGGAGAAGAGGAGGCTGAGAGACCTTATCACTCTCTACAGCTACCTGAAAGGAGGTTTGTAGCGAGGTGAGGGTTGGTCTCTTCTCCCAAGTAACAAGAGATAGAACAAGAGAAAATGACCTCATGTTGTGCCACGGTAGGGTTAGATTGGGTATTAGGAAAAATTTCTTCACAGAAAGGGTTATCAAACACTGGAATAGACTGCCCAGGGAAGTGGTGGAATCACCATCCCTACAGGTATTTAAAAGACAGGTAGACATGATGCTGAGGGACATGGTTTAATGGTGGTTATTGGCAGTGTTATGGTTGGACTTGGAGATCTTAAAGGTCTCTTCCAACCTAGGTGATTCTATGATTTTATGAGTCACTATTCCCTTTCCAAAGCATTTAATAGAACTCACAGATTCTGGACATCTCTTTCTGTCTGATCTACTTGCTTGGTAGAGTTACTGGTCATGGTTGTGATTATTCTGCTTTATTTCTGTTCAAGAAGGACAATTAATTAAAAAAAAAACCAAACAACTCCTGGAAGATCACTTTATTCAAAGTTATGACTCCTTACGTGCAGCTGCTGCTAACAGATCCAGCTATGTCAGCATAGAAGTATCATTCTGGAAGACACCTCTAAGAAAATAATATGCTTTGCTTCATCGTCTGTTCCTTTGATTTCCGAGTGTTTTCAAAGGAATAAACCAAAATGAAATATCTAAACAAAGTACTTCCAAAATGAAAAGTCAATACCATTTTATTGAAAAAATAATCAAAAGCAAATAAATATTTCCCAATTTTTTTCTCCTTTTGTATGGCACTCAGTCTTGCACATTTTTATGAAAATAAAATGAGTTCTAGAAACTTTTTGGTTTCACTCATTCTATATCTATGTCATCTGTATCATGTGTATCAAGTATACCATGTATATCATGTAAATAATCTTTATCATCTATATCTAAATCTCTGATAGTCAACACACTGCTATCTATTTGTTGCTAGAAAGCAGAAATTTGTTTCTACATCTGTTAACCACCGAAATTACTAAATGTACTGCTTTTTTTTTAGTGCTGCCATAAAGAGAGGCTCTTAGTAGCCTTAGCTCCAAACAACTTACCCAGAATTGCTAACAAAAAAATCAATTCTGCTAATCCTAATCATGACATATCCTGAACAGAGAGATATTGGGATTTGCCATGAAACCGTTAAAAAATTTTCACTTACCCTTTGTGATACAGAAAAAATTCCTGGTCTTGTCAGCCTTTCCATCTTATCATATATTAGATATGAGGTTATTTTTTTTTAATGCAGAACAAACACTTATTCATTTATAAATCATTCTGTGAAGTTTCAGCACGGATTCCATATTAAAAACTATGTGTATGTTCTTTCCCTCTGCTTATCATCAGGGAACATCAAGGTTCAGCTGTGCTGGGTGCCTTGAAAAGCATTTCTGAGGTCAAAGAAGTACCGATCTCAACATTCTAGGTAGCTTGTCTCAAATCATACCAAAACCAAGCTTAAAGTACAGCAATATTTCAAATGGACCTATTGCTTTGAGCACCACAGTGACAGGACTATGCTTTTAGTACTTTTAAGATTGCTACACTTCGGAATTTTATGACATTCATAAATGAGTCTTTATGATCATTTAATGACCCTACAGTTGGTGTTTAATGGGACAAGAAGTATTGTATAAAGGAATCGGTGCTTAGTTAAGTCTATATACCCTCAAAACACATCCCTTCCAGTTGATTTCAGACACTTGGTGACTTTTCAATAAACCAGCAGCCATGTTTCAGATTAATGAGAGAGCATGCTCTGCACAAGCTACTGATAATGAGATGTTTAAAACCATTATATTCACTCAGAAAAAAGTGCATGAAACAGGATCCTACTTAAAATAGTAACCACTGCCTTTTTCAGTTAGCATGTTCTTCTTAATGGGGTTATGCTGATCGCTGCATTACAAAACAGAGATAACCAAGCCATGTTGGAATTTATCTGTCTACACAAAGCCACCAAATCTGTTATCTACACAAAGGTAACAGATCTCAGGCTCTAGAAGGAAGAGTGCACAGCTCTAAAATTACTAAATTAGTCTGGATTTACTATTGTAGCTAGATGGCTTCTGCTGCGCAGGTTAATTTGGTTTTTACTAGTTAAGACATGCCCATGTTGTGTTGTTGACAGCACAAAATACAAATGTAAATGTGTCTCAGTAGTGAAATTAATTTCATGATTAGGAAGGCTAAGTGGTCACTTGTATCGATGCAGAAGCCTGAAAGAACACGTTCTTCTTTTCACCTGTATCTCAGGAATGAAAGAACATGGCGCTAAGATGACAAATTGACTGAACTCCGTGATGCAATAAGGCTTAACCAGCACTTACCCTCAACAATTATGTTGGAAAAATTAGGGTTGTTGAGATTACTTTCACTGTGGTTAAGTCTCACTACCTCAGATGAACTGAAATTAGACTGAAATTGTACAGAAAGCAATACACTGAAATGGACTGAAAAAATGAAATAAAAAATCAATCCTAAGAAAACTGTCCTCCTGGGGTTGATTTTTTTTTACTCTATTTTACAGCTCTCCTCAAAATATCATTCTGGAAGCTAAAGTTGGTTTTTAGATATTTTGAAACCTTGGCACTTGTTTTTTTCTGATAACTCACGAACAGGAGGAACTGAAGTGGACTAGAATCTGATTGGTAACAAAAAGCCCTAAACTTCCTTACTTCTAAGAAAATGTGTGAGTAACTCCATCAACATGTAGTTAATCTTGCACTGGTTTGAAAAATCAGGAAGTGATAATTTAACTGAATCTTGGGAGAGGAAAACTTACTGCATTAATAAAGAAATATGGTTTTTTTCAGTTCTCACAGAAGTCTTCTAAAGTACCTGACAAATGGAGTGGGTGGTTTTTTAAGTAACGTTCCACTTGAATCAAAAAAAAAAAGCTATGTACCCATAGGGAAAGCATGGGATGTCAAGAAAAGTGGAGAACCAGCAAAAAAATATTTCAGAATGCTTATGGTTAGTAATTTTTTTACATATATCAAATATCAAGGTTTAATAATATTTCCTGGAATATAAAAAGAAAATCTTCATAATATCATATTTTTTTTGTGGACCTGAGAACATTAGTACTTTTTTTGCCTTGTTTGTATATTGCCTAATCTATTGATTATTTTTGATAGATAAATGAACTTTTGCTAATTGTGCTTTTTATATTCCTACGACAAATACTATGTCTACCATTTTTATAAGGCTATTGTTTCAAGTTCAAAACAAACAAAACAAGGGAAATTTAGATTCAAATGAAAGCTTGCTTTATGCCATCTGAGAATGTTCACAGATAGCTTCTTTTTCTAAATATGGACAAAAATAGAGCAGTGAAGATGCCAGTAAAGAGAGTGTTATTGCAATATGCAGTCCTGAGAACTAGATATTTAATACTTATCTTAGTATGGAGTGCAAGCACCATCTAACTGCTTCACTACACCAGTTAGATTATAATAGGTTTAGCTCATTAATTTTTAAGGAGAAGCAAAACCACTATAATCACACAGTTAAACTTCTGTACTGCTTATGAACCTTCTCTGAACATTTCGACAAAGATATATAGGGCTGTGGGGTTAGGGTTTTTTCCATTTTGATTTGTGGAATTTTTTTAGGAGCTATAAAATTTTTCAGAAAGATATGTTTTAATGTACAGACTAGCTGTAATGAGGAATGCAGTTCATCCTTATATGCTATAAAGAGAGACACACAAATACTCATATAAATCACTGTCTTTTCCATGTCTTCACCCTTTATATTTGTTACTGCCCATCTGCTGGGTCCAAGAATCTACTGTCCTCCATAAACTTTTCATATGCAAATGCATATAAACTCTAGCCAGCTACTCTCTTAACCTTTTCTTTGATTTTTTGAACAGATTGACTTTAAAATTTTTCCTGTCAGGCAATCTTCTGAGCGTTTTGACAATATTCAAAACTCTTTTATGAATCCACAGATATTAATCACTACATTTCTTTAAGTGTCAACGTCAGAAAGAACATGAACTTCTAATAATAATGTGATGATAAATACATACAATGATAAATATAATTTGCCTATATATCCAAGGATTATATTATTCCTCTTACTTGGGAGGCTGAGCCCTTTTGATCACTGGAGCCAGGGGTTCAGGGCTGCAGTGCACTGGGCTGAGCGGGCAACTGTGCTTAGGCCAGCATCACCAATCTGTCACTCTGCCTGCTTTGGCCAAGTCATCCCAAAACACGACAATTATGGATCCTCAATCATAGAATCACAGAATAGTTTAGGTGGGAAGAGACCTTAAAGATCATCTAGTTCCAACCCCTCTGCCATGGGCAAGGACACTTCCTCCTAGACTGCATTGCTTAAAGCCTCATCCAGCCTCGCCTTGAACACTTCCAGGGATGGAGCCTCCACATCTTCACTGGGCAACCTTTTCCAGTGCCTCACTGCCCTCATAGTGAAAAATTTCTTCCTGAGATCTAAGCTAAATCTACCCTCTTCCAGTTTGAAGTGATTATCCCTTGTCCTATCACTGAATGTCCTTGTAAAAAGTTCCTCCCCATCTTTTCTCTAGGCCCCTTTTCAGATACTAGAAGGCTGCTACAAGGTCTCCCCAGAGCCTTCTCTTCTCCAGGCTGAACAACCCCAACTCTCTCAGCCTGTCTTCATAGCAGAGGTGCTCCAGCCCTCTGATCATCTTTGTGGCCCTTCTCTGGACCTCCTCCAACACATCCATGTCCTTCTTATGTTGGGAGCTCCAGAACTGGACACAGTATTCCAGGTGGGGTCTCGTGAGAGCAGAGTAGAGGGGCAGAATCACCTCTTTTGACTTGCTGGCCACACTTCTTTTCATGCAGAGCAGGATATGGTTGGCATTCTGGGCTGCAAGTGTACATTGCCAGCTCATGCTCAGCTTCTCTGCGAACACACCCAAGTCCCTCTCCTCAGGGCTGCTTTCAATCCATTCTTTGCCTAGCTTGTATGTGTGCTTGGGATTGTCCTGACCCACATGCAGGACCTTACACTTGGCCTTGATGAACTTCATGAGACTGGCACAGGCCCACCTTTCAAGCCTGTCCAGGTGCCTCTGGATGGCATCCCTTCCCTCCAGCATGTCGACTGCTCCACACAGCTTGGTGTTATTGGCAAACTTGATGAGGATGCACTCAATTCCACTGTCCATGCCAACAAAAATTTTAAACTGCACCAGTCCCAGTACTGACCCCTGAGGAATGTTGCTTGTCACTGGTTTCCACTTGGACATCAAGTTGTTCAATCTGTTGACTGAACTCTTTGAGTGCGACCATGCAGACAATTCTTCATCCACTGAGTGGTCCATCTCTCAAACTCAGGCCTCTCCAATTTAGAGACAATGGTGTTGTGTCAGACAGTGTCAAACGCCTTGCACAAATTGAGGTAGATGATGTCAGTTGCTCTTCCCTTATCCACCAAAGCTGTAATCTTGTCCTAGAAGGCCACCAAATTTGTGAGGCACTATTCGTCCTTAGAGAAGCCATGTTGGCTGTAACCAATCACCTTGTTATTTTCCATGTGTCTTCCACAGTTTCCAGGAGGATCTGCCCCATGATCTGGTCACAGAGGTGAGACTGACTGGCCTGTAGTTCCCTGTGTCTTCCTTTTTCCTTTTTTAAAAATGGGGGTTGTGTTTCTGCTTTTGCAGTCAGCAGGAACTTCACCGGACTGCCACAACTTCTCAAATATGACAAATAGTAGCTTTGCAACTTCATCCACCAGTTCCCTCAGGACCCACAAGTGAATCTCATCAGGTCCCATGGACATGTAGACCTTCAGGTTCCTCAGATGGCCTTGAACCTGATCTTATCCTACAGTGGGTAGTTCCTCATTCTCCCAGTCCCTGCCTGCACCTTCTGTGACTCGAACAATGTGGCTAGAGCACTTGCCGTGAAGACTGAGTCAAAAAAGTTGTTTAGTACCTCAGCCTTCTCCACGTCCCACGTAGCCAGGTCTTCCATCTCCTGCCAGACAGGGCCCACATTTTCCCTAGTCTTCTTTTTACTACCAACATACCTATAGAAGCTTTTCTTGTTGCCCTTGATGTCCCTGGCAAGATTTAATTCTGTCAGGGCTTTAGATTTCTTAACCCAATCCCTGGCTGCTCAGACCATTTCTCTGTGTTCCTCTCAGGCTACCTGTCCTTGCTTCCACCCTCTGTAGGCTTCCTTTTTGAGTCTGAGTTTGTCTAGGAGCTCCTTCTTCATCCATGCAGGTCTCCTGACTTTTTTGCGTGTCTTCCTCTTTGTTGGGATGCATCACTCCTGAGCTTGGAGGAGATGGTGCTTCAATATTAGCCAGCTTTCTTGGGCCCCTTTTCCTGCCAGGGCTTTATCCCATGGTACTCTACCAAGCAGATCCCTGAAGAGGCCAAAGACTGCCCTCCCAAACTCCAGGGCAGCGAGCTTACTGTGCACCCTCCTTGTCACCCTATGGATCTTGAACTCCACCATCTCATGATCACTGCAGCCAAGGCTGTCTTTGAGCTTCACATTTCCCACCAGCCCTGCCTTTTTGGTGAGAACAAGGTCCAGCATGGCACCTCCCCTCTGTATCATCACTGATACGGAAACTAAAATAAGCACAAATATTAAAAAAAGAAAAAAAAAATCACTAAAAATACACAAAGCTATGCCTTGTTTGAAAAAGTTAGGGTTTTTTTTCTAGTAAATCCTTATATAGAGTTGTGACATTTACAGAAATCGCTGATGTATTTTAAGGCTTAAAAGGTCTACTGTGGTAACTTAAAACTGAACAAATTAACTAAAGATCAGCAGTTGAATCTGGTGAGTTGAAACTGCTGATTTGGGTTTGCAATAGAGCACACGTATGCATAAGAGAGACGCTGAGTCTCTGTTTAATGATAAAGAATGACAGACTCATTCCCATCCCTTGGTAAAGTGTTCCTGTGTTTACTTTTCCTCATTATTGAGGAATTTGTGTCTTGGCTTCCATGGTAGTTCATACACAAATCCAGGGGGGGTGTGTGTGTTTGCATGTACACTGTTCTCTGGATCCTTCCTCATCTTTCCTGCCAGGAGTACTAGAATGGGTTGGGCAATTCAATGTTATGATGAATCAGCCTCATATCCTTTACAAAGGTGGATGCTGAAGATGAAAAATTATGGGCTTGCACCTTATTAAGGGTAAGTATACATGTGCTGAGGACCAAGGTTATATTAAATCCCAGGCAGAGCTTTAATCTAACCAGTTCTCCCCAATACAATCTTCTACAGTGATTACTGAAAAGTACGAGATATTTTTCTCCACAATTGTTTCTTAGGGCTTAAATAACTTTTTTCTTCCCACCAACTTTTAGAATGTGTGCATGGGGAGAAGGTACATATAGCTTATTATTTATGGCATGAATATCTACAATAACCCTTAGCCAGAATAATAGAGACAAGTAAACAGAGATAACTGTATCATGTAATGTATCAGTGCACGAAAGCATAAAAAGCCATAATGATGGCAGCTTCTCTTTGTGTTCATAATTTTTAGCCACCCAATCATTATATAATTTCCTAATTGTTCTTGAAGTCTTGTGTGATTTAATAAATATTTTGATATTCGGTCTCAGCAAGTTATGACGACAAGTTGTGTATTTATTTCAAAGCATTTAATTGTTATAGAGAGTGTATGTTTGGATAATTGTACAAGAATATAGAATCATTTTTAGATTTCAAGCATCATTTGCATCCTCAGAAACCAAAAATGGAGTAGAATATTGTTTGTTCACTTCCTATGGTTTTGTATGACACATACTGCTTATCATCTGAAATTTAGATTAAGAATTAACCAGAGATGGGAAATAACTTTAAATGTACTTGCCTTAGAGCAAAAGTTTATCACATCTTTGGAAATGTCTTTGCCTAATTTGCTTATGTGGGTTTTCAGATAAATGGAGAAAAACTTTCAAAATCTTTCTCTCAGATTATGTTTTCTCCACATTGTCTTTAAAATAATTTTAACAATATTCTTTTAGAAAAAATTGAGTGTTTAATCACTCTCAGTATCCATAAATGAAGTGATGTTGATTTTTTCCTTATTTTTTCCAAAATTCCTTAAAATAAAATAAGAAATACTTGGGAAAAAAATTGTGGGTGTTTTTTTAAGATTAAAAAAATAAACTTCTATGTGTATAAAAGTAATCTTCATTTGGGGTCCTTCAGCAAAATTTCCACTGAGTGATATGAAACACTGCATTTCATAGTGGATTAGGAAACATATCCTTTATTGTAAATATGGAAATAAAACTTATGACAAAATAAAATCAGGTGAAAAACTGAGATGAATGAAACATGTCTGCAATTTTTGTCGGCTCATTCCTGATTTATGAAATATATGGTCTCCTTTTAAAGGGACACCTAAATGTGAGGACTCATACAAAAATTCCACTGTATTAAACAAGTGAAAAAACAGTCTCAGTGACAGAGAGGACTAGAAATACTCTTAATATGTACTCACAGGGGGCGTATTTTCATTTGTATTGTGACAGATTGCTTCTTCTAATCCAAATGCTTAGGTCAATCTTGACACATGAAATATATGAATCAGTACTTTTGTTCTTCAGATTATGCATATTAACCCTAGATTTTCTCCATTTAATAAACATTTCAATTAGCTTATTGTTGTGGTTTAAGTCCAGCCAGCAACAAGGAACCCCCTGGGCACTTGCTCACCCCCCGACAGCTGTGGGATAAGGGGGAGAATAGGAAGAGAAAGGCAAAACTTGTGGGTTGAGATAAAGACAGCTTAACAGAACTGCAAAGGAAATAGGAAAACAACAACAATAATACTGATAGAGGAATGTACAAAACACAATTAATGTACCACCACTCACTTACCAGACCCAGGCAGCTCCCAGCCTTCTCCTAAGCAGTGATTTCTCACTCACTCCCCGAGCTGTCTCGCCCAACCATAGGCTGGGCATGGCTCATATGGTATGGAATACCTATGTCCAGTGCCAGTTCCTTGGGAAAATTAACCCTGTCCCTGCCAGAACCAGGACACTTTTTCCATGTATTTCTTTGCATACATTAATGGGACATAGAGAATTGAGAATACTTGGACATTTTCAAATCCTTCTAAAGAGTGTTGGTACATTCTGTGGATTCCTGAACTGCTATCATTTGTTTGGGTAAGAGGTAAGTAACAAATTTTTGATCAATTTCTATTGAGAAGCACTAGAATGGCCACCTACTTCAGCACTTCTCAAGCTTTTAAGCATAGATTTCACTGCCTTACTATATAACAGTCAGGGTTAGCTATAGGTCTTGTCAGTGGGACAAGTCTTAAGTGGTATAATATATTGTAGTTTTTCCAGCTTCTGTACTTCAATCAGTTTTCATCCTCTACTGCAATTGTAGTTGTTCCTTTTTCAGGAATATTTCCAGAATCTCAGATAATTTTTCACAGCATGTGTTCAAAAAATAGATAAGCATAATACAAATACATTTGCCATAGGAGGAGAAAGGACCATGCACAAGAAGTGTAATTCACAAGCCCAACTGCAAGTATGTTAACAACTCAACCAGGACAAACTTTCCATAACAGCAAGCTGGCTCAGATGAGTGATGTGAGCAAAGAACTCTTGACATAGCCTCTGGTTTGATGTGAGCTCTGACCTGGGCTCAGAAAAAAAATTATCCAGGGACCATTTACATACCCAGGAAATTTTCCTTTAAAAAGAAAAAAAAAAAAAAAAAAAAAAAAAAGGATAGTAAGGGAAAAAAAAAATAGAATTTCCAGAGCAAAAGACAATCCTGTCTTTATTACACAAGTGTTTCTTGTACCTTTAGTTTAATGCATCTGATGCTAGCCCGTATAGGTTCTGGCTCTAAGCTGGAACGTGATTTTTAATACCTGTGATTTTTCCATCCTGACAGCCAAATAGATAATATGAAGGATGTAAAGGATTTGTTTAGTTGCTTGTAGTTGAGAAAGACAGAGTTTCTAAACGGGAAAGGTTTAAGCAAAAAAATTTAGGGTTTTGGTTTTTTGTTTGGTTTTTTTTTAAAGTCAAAGTAATGTTTTCCAAGAAGACAGAATTGCGGAATGTACCACTGAGAAAGCAGGGAATGTTAGGCTGTTTTAAAACACGTGAAACCCCTGGTAAATTTATGTCATGTCAGATTGTGCTCTGGCTTTGGCTTTCAGGAGCTTGCAAAAGTTTTTTGCCTGTTTTCTCATAAGAGCAAAGATTTTATAAAGTGAGAAGTGCATAAACCATTATTTGCTCCTCTCCAAAACCAATGGAGAGTGAGATAACTAAGAGAGACAGGGAGGAAAAGGCAGGGAATACATAACTCTATAATATTCAGTATCCTTGCACAGTCCTGTAGGGTGGGAGCTGGCAAAAGACCTTTCTGCACCATCTTTATTGCTTATTTATACTGTATCTCTCCATGCACAGATGGCAGTGTGAAGATAGGTCTTTTGGGCATGCTCTCTTCTGTACATCTGCAGAGACATGCACCAGGAAGCATTCTGTATTTAAGGATTTCTGTTAGATTCCAGAAGCTTCCTACAATATGGGAAGTTGTGTTTGAGCATCCCGGATTATTCTTCAACAAATTTGAGTTTGCTGGAACAGATATAGCTGGTATATGAGCTGCTAAAGCTGTTGTAAACACAACTCTGTTGTAACTGGTGTTGTAACTGGCAGATTCAATATGGCATTAAGCAATTAGAAGGAATCATATTTAATAAAGAAATGGTTAACCAAGGCATGGAACAATTATCCAGTGCATTTTTTTTTAAATAAAACCCAGAAATGTTTAACTTGTCTGAGCTTTCTGGTTTTGTCCAGTTCTTTGGCAATTCATAAGGTGAATGTTTTAGGTGTGGGGGGGTACCCATTCAGGTGTGATAGCAAAAGTGGGCATCAGGATCGTTTGAGGTTAGTCATGAAATGAAATTTGCTTTTTGTCACTTGAAGTTGTCCATCTGACTTTCAGTTAGACAACTTCTTCTAAGGAAGAATTTTTTATGATGAGTGCTGTGAGATACTGGGACAGGTTGCCCAGAAAAGTTGTGGATGCCCCATCCCTGGAAGCGTTCAAGGTCAGATTGAATGGGGCTTTGAACAACTTGATATGGTGAAAGACGTCCTGGCCCACAGCAAGGGGGTTGAAACTAGATGATCTTTAAAGGTCCCTTCCAATGCAAACCATCCTGTGATTCTATGATAACCTTTGGGTTCTAGAGCACCCACCTTGCCAACTCTTAAATATTGATTTATTCACCACGCTACATGTGTATGTGAATCAGAGAGACTGAGGCATGAGTTGGCAAACAAGACAATCTCAACACAGATGTTTGTATAAGAGACCCTTGATTTCAGTGATGGGCCAGGTTTCCAGTTCTGGATGCAGAATTTTGGCAAGTCAGCTGGCACTGCAGCCCTTTACTGGGGTACAGTTTATTGCTCCTTGACTTTTAATAGACTAAGAGAAAATTAACAGTCTAAACAATTCAGAGCTGCAGTTAGTTAGCTCTTCAAAGCTTCAAGAACTCACTGAGAAGCAGACAGAGCCTTTGCAAAGCACAGGCACTTCACAGGGAAAAACAACGCTGAGATGACTGCCTGAATTAGTGGAAGGGACTTCTGGAGGCCTTTCATCTCATTACTGTTCAATTAATAGCTAGCCATAATCTAGACATTAATGAGGGATGCAACTGGCACTGCAAAGAAATAACATAATTAGGCCCTGAATTTAATCATTCACAAAATTACATGGAGACGTTGTACTCTCTTATTTTAAATAAAGCTAATTAGGTTTCTTTTCTAATTGGATTTTTTAATAGATTCTAAGATTTACCGTGTGGAAATACATCTTAGAAAATTCCCTCTCTGTCTCTCACATGTTATTCCAGGTGACCATTAGAATTAACAGTCACTCTGCCCTATAATATGATTTCTTAAAACCTGTTCCTTCTATGCATGACAGATTTCTCTGGAGATCTTTAAAGTTCTATATGATGAAATTGTTAAAAATGGAGGGCTACCTTTAAAAAACATGGTACCTCAGACTGTGTATCAAAATTTCATCTGTTAACATTTACTAATGCTAATTGGCAAATGAATTTCTGATTGGTTTTGTTGCTTACTTTATCAGTGCCAATGTGTAGTTATAATTGTGTGCTCAAAATGTTCATTTGAAAAGATTTCAGTGATCCCTATCCTCCCAAAATGGTGTTATTTTACTTCTGTAATGCACAATTTACCACACTTTCATAATAAAATAATAAGGTTGGTTCTGTTCAGAGTAAGCACGCCAAAACTAATAACTACGAAAATATTATCAGAAATGGGCAAACAAAAATCATCAATCCTTCCTCCTTTTCATGTATTACATTCCCCATCCTCTTGTAAGGCAGCAACCATTTTTACGTGTGCAAAAAAAATTATATTTAGTGTAATTCACCTGCTTGTGTGTCTCAAAATTTCCACTTTCTGAAATACATTTTATAATATTTTTATAACAATTGAATGTCTTTGTCTCTAGAAACATGAGCTTATGACAAAGATCCCTACACAGAAGCCAGCACAATGCTGTTGTATGAGATGGGCAGGTCTATTTAAGCTAGGCTTATCCAGAGGGCCAGACTGATGGATTGAAACAACCACCATGCAGAAAACCTTTAGACTTGAGAACATAAATGGATGGCAATCAGCCTTCCTTTCTAACCAACAAAACCAAAAAAGCTGAAGGAAAAATTATTCAGAAAACTTTAAAATAAAAATAACTAAATAGCTGAAAATGTTTACAAGAGAAAAGTGTTTTAACAATAAGACATGTCACTATCTTAAAAAACCCTTTCTACTCAAACATTGCTCTTATTTTGTTACTTATCACTGACTCTTCCTGAAAAAAAAAAGAAAAACAAAAAACTAACTACCAAAAAATTGTTGACAGTGCCTGTAATTTTCTTACAAAGATTTAATAGAGTGTCAGCTATGAAAGACAAGGTAGTGAAGCAAAGCTGAAGTCTGCTATTCTGCAAATATTTGTTTCTTGAAAAGTGGTATTTTTTCCTCTATGTACTTCTCATGTGTTACCTATTGAAATAGTTGATTAAAAATGAAATTCAAAAGTAAAACATTCTGTAAATTTCTGACAGTTTTATTAATAGCAGAATGACTTATGTCATTAAAACAATACCTACAGTCATTATGTCATGACTTTGAGGGCAGGACTGATACCAGAATGGCATTTTTAAACTTGCACCACAGCATTTGTCCCTATCTGGAAGAGAAAGGCTTATTTTTACCATGCTAAATAGGTAGATGTCGTGGTTCAGCCCTAGAAGGCAACAAAGAACTATGCGGCTGTTCACTCACTTCCCCCACCCTCCTGAGATGGGATTTGGGGAGAATTGGAAGCAAAAGGCAGAACTCGTGGGTTAAGATAAAGGCAGTTCAACAAAACAGCAAAGGAAAGGGGAAAACAACAATGATATTGATAAAGGAGGCAGGCAAAAGCCCTAAGAGAACTGAAACTGGCCAAGGACATCAAAGACAATAAGAAAAATTTCTATAGCTATGTCGGGGAAAAAGGTAGGACTTGGGAGGCTGTGGGCCCTCTCCGGAAGGAAACGGGAGACCAGGCCACCCAGGATATGGATAAGGCTGAGGTACTGCATGACTTTTTTGCCTCAGTCTTCACTGGCAAGGGCTCTAACT
>VZSF01001602.1:0-64431 GCA_013398295.1 Chionis minor | reverse complement strand
CCTCAACATAGAAAGGACATCGAACTGTTGGAACAGGTCCAGCGAAGGGCCACTGAGATGATTAGAGGGATGGAGCACCTCTCCTATGAGAATAGGCTGAGAGAGCTGGGGCTGTTCAGCCTGGAGAAGAGAAGGCTCTGGGGAGACCTGATAGCAGCCTTTCAGTATCTGAAGGGAGCCTACAGGAGAGCTGGAGAGGGACTCTTTGTCAGGAAGTCTAGTGATAGGACAAGGGGTAATGGTTTTAAATTGGAAGAGGGGAGATTTAGATTAGATATTAGGAAGAAGTTCTTTACTGTGAGGGTGGTGAGGCACTGGAACAGGTTGCCCAGGGAAGTTGTGGAGGCCCCATCCCTGGAAGTGTTTAAGGCCAGGCTGGATGGGGCTTTGAGCAACGTGCTCTAGTGAGAGGTGTCCCTGCCCATGGCAGGGGGGTTGGAACTTGATGATCTTTAAGGTCCCTTCCAACTCTAACCATTCTATGATTCTATGATTAATGTACAACTGGTTACGGATCAGAACCCAGAAAAAAAGCAGCTCACTCATGAGCATCGATTGCTACGCCTTCCCATGTGAGTTCCCCCAGCTATATATTAAGCATGACATCACATGGTATGGCATACCCCTTTGACCAGTTTGGGTGCCAGTCCTGGCTGTGACCAGTCCCAGCTCCTTGTGAAAATTAACCCTATCCCTGCCGGAACCGGGACAGTAGGAAAACAAAACTGTTTGAAGTACTGAAAATAAATGCTTATGAGGAGCTTTTCAAACTGATTGTTTTCTTGGAGCAGTGTTGTGTTTTTTTCTAACTGAATTTTGAAAAACATCTATATACTTTTTAGTTTAAAAAGAAATTTGTCCTTAAGGTACAAGTAATTAAAATGGGTATTTTACCAAAAGTATTCCGAAACCTACAGAAATATTCAAAAACTTCTCTGTCTAAACTGTTTTGATTTATCTTATGATGAATTTTTATGAATATAATTTAGGGGAGTGGAGGATGTTAATAAATTTAAACAGAAAAATAACATCTTTTTAAATTTCATAACAAGTCCCAGTCTCTATCCTAAGAAGGTATGGAATTTGTTTGTTATTTTTGCAAGGCTATTAAAATTTGAACTGGTCAATTACACTTTTAGAACTTCATGGTAAATCCTAGTGCCATTGGGATGTAAAGGAGGTAAATCCTGTATTGATTTGCTTCCTTTCAAAAGCCACAGGAATGAGGTCCACTATCACAATTCCTCTAAAGCATTAGAGTTCAGAGAGCACAGAGGGAAATAGACTCCAGTAGACGTAACATCTCCTG
The DNA here is from genome assembly GCA_013398295.1 of Chionis minor. Taxonomy (NCBI): domain Eukaryota; kingdom Metazoa; phylum Chordata; class Aves; order Charadriiformes; family Chionidae; genus Chionis; species Chionis minor. The sequence continues at coordinate 63,122 of VZSF01001602.1, read as the reverse complement.
TAGTTTCGGCATGTGCTCACAGCGGCTGATTAAGCCTAGCATGTGCAGGTTGCAGATATAGCCCTGGATGTGCAGTGAGACAGGAAGCCGCTGTTCTGCCAGGTCGATTCCAGTTAATTCCTCTCAGCAATGTGTTTGCTCAGAGACAATAAAATTCAAATCAGTTTGAATTTACTTACCACACTGGCAACTTTGCTACCAGCTCCCAGTACATTGAGAAGGCAGATGGTCTGAAATGAGCCTAATAATGCATAGAGTTAATGGTGAAATGGGTTCCTGGCGATTTGTGATTTAGGAGTGATAATCAGCACAGCGTGGGTTGATAGACACTCGGCTTGAGGACAGGATAGATGGGAAAAAGATGGCATTAGCAGGGACAACCACACACCCCTTCAGTCCCTAGGCTGCCGAAACCAAGCCCAGCAGCAACAGCAGAAGGCAGGTTGGCAGAGGTCACTCTCATACCACCTCCAACACTCCTGGCTGTATCATAAGCTTGGAAAAAATAGTTTGGAATAATAGCCACAGGTGCTGCAATGTTTCCTGTTTCTCTGACCTGCTGCCTTTCCTTCTGGAGAGTCCGGCACCCTGGCTGAGCCCAGAGTGATGGCTGGACAGAACTGAGAAGAAGTGATTCAAGTGGTTTCAAACAAAAATGGTCTATGAAATAAGAGGGTTGTAAAGGACACCCTCCCAAACTGCCTGTGTTTCACATTTTGGAAGGTTCACAAGAGCTAAGGGGAGAGCTTGCCTGTGTTGAGATTGAATTGATTTGATCCCACCAGTGTAGAAGTGAACTCTGTGAGTTCAGTATGTGGCGTTTTTTTTTTTTCTTATATCCAAAAGTATGACTTTACAGAAGCAAAATACCAATATTCATACACTGAGGGAAAAAATATTCAGTATAGTTCATCATCTAAAAATCTGGAGGATAGTGGATGGCCTTTCTTCTGCAAAAATTCCTGCTTTAACCCCTACATATGACAGAAGGGAAGATCTCTTTTGCCATGAAGGGATTTTCCAGACTGCATGACAATTCTAGAAATTGCTGAAATACACCTTGACCAGGATATGTTTTTTCAATATTGATTTTAAAAAATGACTTGAACATATGAGAAAAAAAAAAACTGCATGGTTTAATTTTTGTGAGCAATATTGGAGAAAAATACTCCTTTAATGGACTGCATCTATTTTTTTGGTGGGGGAGAAAAAAAAAAAGCACACCAATTTGCTGTTGTATTTAAGGAAAATAATTTAAGAGACTTTTAGCACAATGTGCTAAGACCCTTCCTTTTACAGTCGTAGCATTACACAGAAATGAATTACTCTGTCCTGCAACATGGATTGACTAATCTTTCAGGATATTTTGAAGTTTCTTCCTGGTAATAAGTTGCTTTATTCTGGCTGTACACATCAACATCCTGATTATGTCTGTACAGAGATGTCATTGAATGACTGAGGTCAATACCTTGTATGTATCAAGCATTGAGAATTTGTGTTCAGACTTAGTCTTTATTAAGTCTTAAGCCCATTCAGACAGCACAAAATATTCTTCTGCTAATAATCAATTTTTCATCCCTATTCTATCTCTGAAGTAAATCTCTGTCAGGTGGTGAGAATTCAGGTGTAGAATTTTCTGCATGCATCCTCCTCCTGGATGCAACTTCATCAATGGTTTATTCTTTGCCTCTGATGATGCTAAAGTTTGGAAGGGGGCAAGCAAGGGTGAAAATGGAAGATATTTTCCAGCTGTTTAATTTCTTGCCTATGAGAAAAAAGTGACAGTAGGTATTGGCCTGTCTGATTTTCACATTACTGAAGACAATCGAGATACTATTACTTGTGCCTTGATCACTATCTGTATTTTACATTTGCATGCCTCTATGGGGCTGCTAGGGCTCTGATATTAAGTTCTGGCTCATTATTTCCTGAGCAGAACTCAAAACTGAAGTTACAAGACTTTTACCTGTGGACAAAAGGTGATTTGAGGCATCCATTTAGAGTTCCAGAATTGGCTGAACTATTGGATAGACAAAGGTACAGCTTTCTATACACTACTCTTACTCGCTTTGATTCAGCTCTGACTATGTGCTATACAAAGTATTCAGTCCTATTCTGGTCCTGTTTTCCAAGAAACCATTTGGCAGTTCCTTTTTTAGGAACATTTCTTTTGTTGTAGTTTTCAGAAACAATTCAATATTTGCCTATTCTAGGAACTATTCACCCTCCAATGTACTAACTTCCTAAAATATTTCAGAGGTTCCTCCTACTAATCATGTACTTTCTAGTGTTTTGAAAAATTTTCAGCGCCATTAATCAGGGCTTATTTGATCTCAAAAAAAGATACAGCTCTTCATGTGTCTATGATGAGCGATAGAAACATTATATGATTTTCTTCATTGTAGCACCAGGAATACCATCCAGAGTATAAGGTAATTATTTTTAGCAGAAGAAAATCATGGAATAAATGTGTTACAAATGTAGGTAGAACAGAATAATTTGGAAGTCTGGGGGCCATTTGGTCCAAAGGAGGGCCAATAGAAAGGTCAGGGACATCTTCTAGGTGTGAAAAAATATATATTGAATTTCCACTGTTTCATCCTGTGTCCATTGCCTCTCATACTTCCACTGTTCATGTCCAAAAAGTCTGTCTCTGACTTGTCTGTAACCCAATAAGTAGTAGAAAGCAGTAATGAGATCTTGTCTTAGACTTCTCTTAGAAGTGAAGAATTGCAGTTGTCTCTGCATCTTCTTGTACATCATGTGCCCCCCACCTTCCTCCATTGGAATTGCTCCAGTACTAGGAAGGCCGAAACTGGACACAAGGCTCCAGGTGCAGTTGTACAAATGCTGAATGGAGCAGATTAATGAGTTCCATTGACTTACTGTCTACAGTCTTTTTAATACAGTCCAATATGAAGTTAACCTTATTTATTGCAAGAGTACATTTCTGACTCATTCTTAACTTGCTTTTCATCAGTATCTCCAGGTCCCTTTCTGTAAAAGTGTTTTCCACTTCCCAGTGTCCAGCCTGTTCTGCTCCAGGGAATTATTCTGTCCCAGGTGCCCATTTCTGCGTTTGCCTTTGTTGAACTTCATAAAGTCCCTTTCATATCAAATCTACAACTTATTAAGATCTTTCTGATTGGCAGACCTCCCTTCCAGCATACCAGACTATACCCCTAAATTGGTATTGCTTTCCAAGGATGCAGTCCATCTTGTCTGTAAGTACTTTTGCTTTTTTTTGTGTATATGCGTGATTATTAGCATCCACAAAATATATTTTAGCTCCTCTGATTCAATCACTCATTTAATAACTTTTCAATAGCCACCACCTCATTTTTTCAGAAGAGTCACTTGGAATGCTTGACCTCCCCTTCATATTCTGTCCCCCACTTCAAAACCCCTCTGATTTGTAGATTAAGTTTTCTCTGCCTGCTTGCTGTAAGAGCTTGGATTGTCCTGTCTTTGCAGAAAAAGAAAAGTAGAACACAGCACCTCTGAAGAGCTATCAAAGGCAAGAAACACAGCTTCTGGAAAACTGAAAGACTGACAGCAGATGAGCCCAGGTAACCTTGTTGTTTGCAATAAATTAACAAGATCTCCCTATACCTATGAATTGAGTAATTAGCCTTAGAGTTTTTTTGCTATATATGAGGTCTCACGTTGGAAGTTCAGACTTTTTTCCACATTTTACACGCTTTAGAATTGGACGTTATTTTATTAAGTACCTGTTTGCTGGAGTATAGGACTTGCTGCAAAGATTACATTTTAGGAACATAGGCATTACTCTGCTTTTGTCTGATCTGACATCTCCCTGAAAACTGCTGTCTTACTGTCAATGCTGTAGCTGTAGGAGAGACAAGGGCTTGTTGCTGCTCCCTAATTATTATTTGCTTCCTGTAACTGGAGCGAATATAATAGAGAAAATCTTTTCTGTACTGCTTCAGTTATTTGAATTCAGGAGCACAGGCAGGTCAGAGGAGAGCATATCTGAAGCTATGCCTCCATGACTACAGCTGTTGTGTCTGAATCACCATTATCAGGACAGTAAAACAGTCAAAAAATAGAGTTCAACAGGTCCAACAGTGCAAAAATATATAATCTGTTAATATTTTATATTCCTCCCCCCTGCGGAGTTATTACAAGTCAGAAGAGCAAAAACTGAATATGGGTTCCAGAAGCATTGTTTTCATCCAAGCTTCTTCACTCCACTCCTAACAGCATGCTGAAGAGACAGTGCTAAGGTTTACCCTAAGGGACACCTCAGGATGCTTTTGATGTTTGATACTATCATTCCAGACCCCAGCTTTCATGGCTCATTGGAAAGCACAAGCCTTAGTTTTGGAAGAACACGTAATTCATGTGGTTGACTGAGCTTTGCTAAGGATGCCCACTGAGTAAATGTCACTCCCCAAAGCATGAGCTCCTCTGTGTTTGTCAGGTAATTCAGAGACTTTATCAATGGGCAAGATTTTAAAATAAGAGAAGATATCTGTTTTATTTCACCCGTGCATTGGAAACTGATCCAATAAAACATTCCCAAATGTAGCAGTTCCTTTGTGCTACAATTTGACACTGAAGTCTATAGTTGGGTGTCTCCCTGTGAGGCAGTGGACTTGAAGAGAGCTATGCCTTCTTCTGCTTTCTGTGTTTGGGCTTCTATAAAATGAAAATAAAGAAGTATAGGACATTTCAACCTTCTTTCTCGCCTTTATATGTTTATTATATATTTAAAACAGTAGTTACTTTTTTTGGCCCACATCTTTAATTCAGTTGGTGATCAAATCTCTTGTATTTGTTCACAGTCAGGGTCTGTTTTCAATTTAAAAACCTATCAGCACTGAACAGAAAGTGATGTGATCTCTGAAAAAAGAGGTGCTTCTCAGTAAGCTGAATACTTGAAAAGAATGAAAAGAGGAAGAAAAAGGAAGAATTTGCAAAAGAAATTGGCCCCGCAATTGCTGCAGTATCTCCTTCCTTTTTGCTCCACTGCACATGGTTTATTTTGTGTGATGAGCCCACAGAAAGGGCACAGGTGACTGGAAATAGAGTGTAGCGGTTGCAATGTGAGTGTAATCAGAACTTGCCATGCTAACAACTGGACACGCCAAATGCCTCTCCAATAAGATTTAGTGGCTGTGTATCAACATGGCTAACCACACTGATGACTAGGACAAACATACCACTGGGCTGTTTCATGAAGTACAGGGATAAATTCTCTCAGTAAATCACTGAACTGTCAAATAGCATTTGCTAAGTCTCTTATCCCCAGCTCTTTCCCTTAGCAACTTCAACAGAACTATCCTCTTTTTGACCTTCCCTTTGGTAAAATCTGCTGTTAAAGTAACGTCAGCTAGAACTAGAATGCCTGGCCTTCAATCCCCAAACCCACTCTATTTGCCCGGATGAGCGCTGTCTTAGTCTTTTTTTCATTAAACATTGTTCTTTCTCTGGTCTTTCAGCATTTGATTTTTCTCTGGTTCCCAGTTCCCCACTGTAAAGGAGTTAAGAGCAGAAATAAGGACATGAGAAAAAATTGAAGATGAACTTAGAAGCAAAATAGAAGGGTTGTGTTCTTGTGTTATAAAGAATAATTACCACAGCAGGATGAAGAGAAGAATTTATACAAAATTGCTGCAGAAATATCATTATTAGTGACATGAAATTACCAGAACAGGAAACGTGATTATGATGAGTCAGTTACACAGATCATACTTCATAAGCTGTGCCCACTTAAAAAACTGTAACTGGTTTAGTTCCACAAAATACAAAGTTACGCATTCAGGAATCAGAAGAGTAAATCAGAACAATGAAAGAAAAGAGAAACTGGAAAACAGTGACACTGAGGAACATTCTGGGATCATAAAAGACAAGCCACTTATTAAGCTTCAGATGCAAAAAGAATAATGTTATTCTTTTCCGTACAAACAGGAAAGTTTTGATGAAAAATATGCGTGACTTGTGTTTATTGTGTTGATGAGAATAATTCTGCCATGGTGCCTTTAGTATGGATGTCCACATTTTTAAAACAACATTGAAAAGAAGAAGAGACAAAATAACTTAAAATTTATTACAGAAAGAATTAATGAGTTTGGTATAATTTAGATTATCAAAGAGAAGATTAATGAGACACAATTACAGTTTATTTATTTCCTCACAGGGAAAAATTATAAAATCTTGAAAAGCAGTTTATTTTGGCAAGGAACCAACAGTTGGAAGTTGAAGCCAAATGAATTTGAATAGAAATAGAAGTTCCCCATTCAAAAGAGGGATTCTCTGTCTTCATGGACAGCTATCTGTGAAGCAAAGCATTTCTGCAATATGCCTTTTCAATTTGATTGTCCATTTCAATCTCTTTTTCTAAGGGCAATAGTCAGTATGCCTAGCATAGCTTTAGCATACTTATTGTCTTTTAATTTATCTGAACATTTTTAAAGGATAGGAGGAATCCTTAGCTTTAACTTAAGTTTACAATGCCCAGAATGCAGCAACTGAATGGTTACTGCGTGGAAATATGTACATTGTCATTTGTCTTTAAACATTTTGGGTTTATTGATCCCTTCCATTTTTATTTTCCAAAAGAGCCTGGAACAAGTTTTTAAAGCATGTTTGGAAGATGGCTTTGGAGACCAGGATCATGACTTTGCCAGTGATGGACTTTCCCGTTCCAAATTGATTAGTCACTGACTGCTGGGAACTGGAAGTTGAAAGGAGTCATAGAGCAATAGACATTCTCTTGCACAAAAGTGTAGGCTTCTGCAGTTTCATCCAACAGGAGTTAAACCTATGTAACTAACCCATGAGAGGTGGTCTTGTTCGTTTTACTCAAAATCCAAAAGATTTTCTCACACTACTGGCTCCCTTGCTGTTGGAATGAAGTGTTCCCACTAGACTGACCTTGTCTTTCAAACCCACAAAGCCCAACATTTTCAGCCTTACTGATATGTATTTGCAACAGTTACAAGGCCAAATAATTTCATAATAACTCAGAGTTACTATGGTAGATAATTCCTAGAGAATGTCAAGCAACATATTTGTTATGAGGCTGATACAAATGGACAGAGTTGTGTAGTTGGATCTTGAACTAGAGTTCAAGACTAAATAGTAGCACTGTCCTAATTTGGCTCATTCAAGGCTTAGACAAAACCAGAGCAAACATATAAATACAGCAATACACCTGCCAACCGAATCAATTTTTCTAAGCCTTTGTTAATTCACCAGTAAAAGTCAGATTAGTAGGTTTAGGCAGTTGTAGCTGTGAGTCTTTTTTTTTTTTTTTTTTTTTTTTTTTTTATTGATTGATTGGAGATGAATTAAGTTCCTCTCCGTGGCTAGTTTCAAAATACTGTGCAGCCCCTGATCTCCCATGTTTTTACTTCTAAATCCTTTATCTGGCTGTAAAAGGTTAATCTCAGTCCCACAGGAATTTATCTGTCTTGCATGCCTAAAGTCAAAATAAAGAATTTTCACCAAGAAATAATTCAAACAAAATTTCCATGGATTTCACTAGGAATATTTTCCTCAGAATAAGATTGTAAATTTGGCATTAGTTGCGACTGAGAGAATCCACCAGACCTGTATGGTACTGTTATCCACTTTTGTATGCATCTGCTAGTGTGATTTGACTGAAAAACTTGGTTCATAGCAACAAGTTCACAGGTATAAGCTTCCAGCTACATGCCTTAAAACATCTACACTATATTCCACGTTCTGTTATAAACACATTACTTCAAGAAAAAACAGCATTATGGGTACCTTCTATTTTATAACTGAACCAGGCGCTGTGTTCGCAAGTCACAAGTTAATTAGGGATATGGAAGCATGGAATTTTGTTACTCTAACTTAAATAAAAACTTACTTCCAGAGATTTTGGAAATTAAAATTTTACTTAATTGGAAAGTAAGAAGTTTTACTTATTATAGTTGCCAAGAACTTGTGAGGATTTTCATTTTTTACCGTGTCTATTTGCTTTAGCTTCTCCAAGGAGGTGACCACCTTCACTTCTCAGTAAGGATGGGATGGCAAAGAGAGCTGGAAAGAGAAGCACAGTTGCATTTTAGCATGCTATACTCCCTCAGGTTTCTCAGACACATTTTCTCTGATAGCAGGGTGAGACCTCAGTGCTAGGTCTTCCATACCAGGAAAATATACAAGCTCATAAGTTCAGTGATCCTGCATTTGGTAAGTGAGGTATCCTTGTCATACTGCAATGGCACAAGGTTTATAGCAAGAAGTAATATCTTTTGTTTGGTGAAGTAAAATGAACTGGAAAAAAATATAAGCTTTTGTGAATGCAGGACTGCATCTCTTTGGGATTTTTTTGCTTTTGGTTTTATTCAGTTTTTTAATAAACTGTAACAGACTAATATATTTTTTTCCTATTCTATAAACAATATTCTGATATCCTTAAACTCATTGATAGTGTAATATTCTGCACTGTAAACTGCCTGTAAACAAAGGCCTGAGGTAATTGAACGTAGTTCTTCAATTGTTCTCTGGTATAAGTGTAATTAAAATGAAAAACCACATTCCCCAAACATTTCTTTCTCATTTCTGCTGAGAAACTGAAATGAAATATAAAAAGTGCTCAGGTGAATTTGTGCTATGATTGGATTTTTTCTTAGTCGAGAGGATGGATAAGTAATTTTCTGCATTATTAATTTTTAATTCTAAAATGCTGTGGCTGAACAAGCTATCTTCAAAAGGAAAATGTTTTTTAATGTTTCTTTCATAAACTAATTCTTTGAAGAAGAGGCAGCTTTCATTCTATAGCTACTATCTTATAGTACCAAACTTGTGGTTATCATTTGTTGCTGGACTAGTTTAAGAGTTGCATGTTAAAATGATTAGAAATATTGAAATGCTATTTCTACTTTAAAGTTTAGTTCAATGTCAGAATGAGTTTGAATGCTATACCCATCTCCGAGAAGCTTCTCCTTGCTCTGAGCATTTAGTAACAGTTCTAAAACTGCTCCTAAGTAGTGAGAGGCAGGATCAGCCCTAGAAAATTCTAAAACGGACAGCTTCCAAGGGAATCTCATTATTGTATTATAGCAAAATAGCTATCAGCCACTGTGCATTTCACCTATAGCAGAACCCAGCAAGCCTATCTGGATTTTACACTGGAAAGAGAAGCCATACATTTGCTAAAAGAGCAGTGGTTGTTGAAGGAGTGTTGGCCCTTCCTTGCAGCTTGAGTCTTTGCATGTGGTGGCAGAGCAAACCCAACCCACCACTCCACATATCCAAGCTCTGCTTCCTCCCATGGTCTACTGTCAGTCTGGGCTGGACCCTTGTGACCATGACCTAATCCTGCCCCTGTAGCCTTAGGGCTGCAGTGTTTTCCCTACACTGCTAGGAAACTGAGCTACCTTTACTGTGAGAGTAGTTTTTAACAAGCATTTTATGTTCCTTCTTCTCTGTTGATCCTGCCTTTGACAGAAGTGGTCCAAATATTCGCTGTAAAATGCTGGCTTACATAAAATAGAAGCTTACTAGTAGTTTCAATGCTGTCAGAGAAAATGAAAATTAAAATAACTTTTTTTTTTTTTTATTTCACTGGATGAGGAGAAGATTGATTAAGCAAAAGAAGTTTCATATCAAAAAGACATTGAAATAGCATATAGTTTTATTTTCATTTAAAAATTCTTGCTGTTTCCAGCATATATAACATGATGAGGACCACGGTGGTAAGCAAACGTACAAAAATGAAAAAAAAATTATGAAGAAATAAGACATGACATTTAGAATCAAGATCAGAACTAATCCTCATTTCTTACCTTGAGAGATTTCTTACACCTGCATTACTGTATGTCAATTAATCTAATAACTTCCTGGAAAATGCTGTCTAGGAAGGAGAGATTCTTGTGAAAGTAAAGTCTGGTTTTCCAACAGTTGTATGAATCCTTATACTGAATCATGAATAGTTCTGCTTTCCTGAATGGACTATTTTATTCACTCCAAAGGAAGGACATACACACCTCCATTCCTTAGTGTTTTGGTCTTGGTTTCATGCAACCTAGTGGTAACCACTTAAAATAAAGCACCTGAGACAAATAGTTTATGGAAGTTTGCCCATCCTGGTATGTCTTTTTTGCAGTGCTGCTTTGTTGTCTTACAGAACATATTTTAGTACCTTCATTTGGAAGACAAGAATCCAGTCCTTGCCTTATTTTATTCCTTAGTTTCTTTTTCCCAATAGATTATTTTTCATGATGGATATCTATGTAAGATCAGGAGACATAATTATAACTCTTTGTTTAGTTAACGTTGTGAACAGTAGTAGTATTAGCCTGTAAAGTATTTTATATAAATGCTAAACTGATTGTATATTCAATAATATATCATACTTGAATGGCAAATGTGAAAGTAGTGTAATGGTCTCATATGTCGTTAAGGAAATGAGGTGTTTGTCCCCAAGGTTTTCCTTTAAATCTATGTTTTAAGCCAGTGTCAAATGATGAAGTATTATTCTTGAAAGGTAGTCTGGTGAGTGAATTTCCATTTTAATTAGAACACTAATGACAAACCAAATCATCTATCTTTAATAGGCAAAAGCTAATAATACTGTAGCTGAAATGGAAAGCAATATTTTTATGCCTTCTGAACTTTAAAAAAAAACCCCAGATTTACAATCTTGTCCTTTCAATAATATGTCTAAATGTTATTTTTCAATCTACTGCATCTTGAATTTTAAGCAGGATTCATTCTTTACCATTCACGATAAGGAACATTTTCTACTAAAAATACCACCTGTTTGAGTAAACATAATGAGACATTCTCAGTGCTACTTTGCCAATGGAAATGCTTCCAAGAATTAATGCATAGGCAGATATCATGTGTTTAAATGTAATGAAATTTTAAAAATAAATTATTTGATATTAAGGATGTATTTTGAAAAGTTAATCCATTTATTCTAAAATGACGTAATTCAGAATTTCAATTTTGTTGCATATTTCAAATATTTGATGTCAAAACAAAAGGAAATTTGGAAATTATCTTCTTCCATGGGATGAAAATTTTACTTTTCTACTTGGCTCCAGAAGAATGCTGTCTAAGAAGAAGGTCAAAAGCAGTTTAGAATGAGGATGTACTGAGCAAAGTGTATTTCCTTCTGATGGAAAAAGAACTGAATCTTAATATTTCAAGGAAGTATCAACTAATATTTATATTCCATTCCATTTTACTACACTAACCTATCTTTAACTTTGTTAACTACATCAGTAAAATGCCTAATACATTATATCAACTATAGTAAAGTTTGAAAATGTACATGTCCAGTGTAATTTTAAACATATCTCACCCATTGCTCAGATGACTCTAGACATCTGTTTAGGCAGCTGATTTGTTATTGAAATATCAGCTTTTATAGATGGACATATTTTAATGAGACTGAGAACCTAAAGTACTTCTGTTTGGATCCTCACGCACACTGATTTTAAATGTCCTTAAATGAGGTAATTGTGTGAATCCCAACCTAGAATGTGAAGAGAGATAGTTTAGTTTAGAAAGCTGTACACCAAACCTCATATTTCCAGTATTTCAGAGAAAAATAATGCAGATATATCTGTATTTTCTGACATGGATACTCCTTCCATGATTGATGGCTAATGCAGTGACGGGAAGACCCTAGGTCCTAATCGTTATCATGTCTTTGAAGACCTTGCACATGCAGCAAAACCACACACTCTAAACTGCAGTCACAAGGTGGAAATACTTCTTCATTAGCCAAATACCCCTACTGTATTTCTTTCCTGTATTGGGATAATAAGAGAATGGCCTTGCTCTTGCTCAGAAAACTGAAGGAGGATAAAGAATAGACTCAAAGAAGCAGCGTAGCATAGACTGAATGAAGACCAGGGTGATCCTCTCCTCTTCCTACAGAAAGAGAAGAAATTAGAGGCAATAACCATCCCTTAAACAGTCTTAAGTTATCAAAAAATAGTTTCAAAATGCTCGGGGTTTTCAAGTCCTTCACAGAAAAAAGGAACTTTCTTACCAGCAACCAGTTTTCTGTCCAATCACTATTTATTAAGGTGTTCTCAGAATAAAATCTGTCAAAAAATCATTAAAATTCCTGCTGGTTTTTCATTTAATTTTTTCCTAACATAAACAAAATTGTGATCAGAGTTCCCCTTGAAATTCTTTCAGCAGTACACAACACAGGGATGTAGTTCCTTGTGGTTCCCATGGGATCTCTGAACATCCTCCGTGGTCAGGTTTTTACCCCTGCTGTCTTTCTTTGAGAGGGAGGGAAATTCGTGACTACTTGGTCTGCCAGAACCAACCGTCAGGACACCGTCAAAGCCAGTGGCCCATCCCACCCCCAGACAGGAGCAAGTAGCTGGGGGCACTAGGACAGGCCCAGCCTGGCCATTGGGCAGCTCCATGGGGACGGGCCAAGGCCAGGCCAAGACATAGGCCCAGTGACAGGCCTGCCTTGGCAGGGCCCATGGCTGACTGGGTAGGGCTCTGGGGAGCTGGAAACCTGCTATGGTATGGCTGGGGCAGGGGCTGACAGCCCCAGGGGCTGATGTGGGGCCCTGGGCTGTAGGGGAGTCCTGGGGGACCAGGCAGGTACAGTCAGGGCCGATGGTGACCCCAGGGCCTTAACACCTGTCCCCATTATATGGGTTGTTCAGATGCCTGTTAAGAAGAACACGGATTTTCAAAGACACACTTTCAGATGGTAAAAGAAAAACTGCCAAAGCATCTTATGTCAATAAAGCTGTCCTTGCTTTCTTCTTTCTCTGTCATACCCAGTGACAGCCTACTTTGACAAGTGAAAAAATGTGACGTCCGCAATTCTGTTAATGGGAGAATTACCCTAGTCTGAATAACTAATAAAGGCTGATAGATTATTTCAACTTATTCTTTAAATGGGACTGAATATACTTGTCAAAGGACCTGTAAGACTTAATGTATTGAAAAAGATTTAGGGATGCCTGCACACAAAATATTATGTTTGTCAGAGCTAGCTTTACTTTTCTGCTTGAGCTTTGCAGCACAAGTAAGTTATTATCAGCTTAATTCTTGACAGTTTCTCTTCAGAGGAACCAAATCTCAGACTGAAGGCTATTGTTATGCAGATAGCTTTCTTAAGCTGTAAATTCTGCACTTTGAAGAAGTGCACCAGTTCCTTTTAAATCAGTCTGTGTTGGTCTTATATCATCCTCTTAACAGTAGCATCCTAGTACATTTCTGTGTTGCATTAAATGAAGTAATCAACATCTTTCACATCGTGTATGCTTTACTGTAGTGGAAGAGATTTTTCTTCTCTACATTCACATAAAAAGTTCCTAACACTTCCCAGATCCCAGCAATCTCAGATTGAATGTGTTTGACCTATGACAAGCAGTGCCCTAAGTCATATTTATGACTATTATATTAAATTGTTGTTGGAATATTGTCATTTCCAAGGGCCTACACTCTGGTAGGCAAATTTTCATTACATTAAGCAGAACTTTCAGGCTCTTTTGCAACTTGATGTTATTTCTAAAATGTTGTCTAAATCAGTCCAATGACCCAGTTGCACTATTTACTTACCAAATTTCCATTTCCCTCCCCTCAAATTTTCCTTGTTCTTTCCTTTCTTCCACATTTATTGCATTTTTGCCTTAATAACTTTCCTTGCTAGCTCTTGAGCTTGCTGTTATTCAGCCTCACACTGCTCGTCATAGCATGTGCTACACAATATTTCCTTCTCCACCATCCGCTCAGATTTTTTTTTGATGGAGGGTGTGCTTTCCCTTTATTAAAATGACAGCGAGACGTCCACTCATAGAGAGATATATTCATTGTGCACAGACTGAGCCTTAAAGCTATACACTATTTAGCAACCCAACTTTTCTGCTGAGTGACAAAGAAAGAGATGGATGCAAAGTGAAGTGGAGCTACACTGAAAGTAAAATGGGCAACAGTGGGAAAAAAAGGGTACATAGATTTTACAAATTGTTTGCTGTCTACAGTCATCTATCCACACAACCAGGGAAAGAAAAGAAAACCAGAAATGAGTCTGTAAAAGTCTGACCTGTATCTTTGACCTATCTCCATAGTAACCAGAAAGTCTTAGGCATAAGAAGAGGTGCCACAGACTACTTCGACAGCAGCTTTATCTGATTATGTCTCACTTATCCAAATGTATCTATCAAAAGGGTTGAAATATTTTCAGCTGACTGCTTAGGCTACATTCTATAGAGTAGGGCTCAAAATAATTTTATAATGCTTACCCCATTTACTTCGCAGACAGTGTAATCCTGAATATGACAGGAAAGAAAAAAATTTGTCAGCATTTTGCCTCTCAATCTCTTATGATGTTAATCATATGAACGTATGTCTGTGTCATTCATGTTATCTTAGAAGAAATATATATTCCAGGTAAGGCAGCTATAGGTATCAATAAATTCTTTAGAAAACTGCTTTCTGAGAAGCTAGGATAGCTCACTGTCCAATCTGGGTATCATTTCCTGCAGCTGGCACAAAGTAGTTGGCTGTTTCATTCCCTTTCTTTAATTCCTTGGTAACTGGCAGAATATTTCATAGCACAGAACATAAATATTATGCAGTAGCAGTAGCATTAAATAGAATAACATTATGGTATTTCTCCAATACTGACAAATTAAACTGCATGTACAATATTGCCGAGAAATGCCCTCATGGCTTCTCTTTTATCAAGTTACTCAGGAAGCAGATTTAGGTTTTTAAAACAGATGTTCCCTCAAGAAACATAAAGAAATATGGAAAGTATACATAAATATTTTGCTTACATGCTACATAGATTTAATTTCACACAGAGAACTCAGTCAAAGTGGCTAATGCCTTTACAAAAAGATAAATGGTGATATTTTCAGATAGATTTGTTTGAGGAGGGTAGAACAGCAGCCCTGAGTTTACCATCATACAGGCATCCTCAGTGGGACTTGGAACAAGAAGGGATGGAGTACCAGTGACACTAATCTCCCTAAATACAAAAGAAGTTGTAACTCTTCCCTCAGATCTGAACACATTTCTGTCCAAGTTTCTCACATCTCCACTCTTCATGCCTTGCCTTTTTGCAGTACATGTCAAAAATTCTGTGGGTACTTTTTGTTGTTTTGGGGCTGTTTTAATAACACAGAGTAAACATACATCAGGTAAAGATCAGTCTTCATAGCTTCACTGACGGGGTTTCCTTAGATGTTTCAAAAAAGTCACCTGTCCTGCTCTCTCTGGTTGTTTATATTAGTTTCTGACCTTAGCTAGGAGTGTGCCTGTTCCATGATAGACCACTTATTATTATATTAGCAACTTCTGCCTCTGACATATTAATATGCTTTACATACTGTGATAATAAACAGCATAGGAAAAGCTGATATATAAGACCAGGTGGAAATGAATTGCTTTCATCTTTCTCTTTGCTGTAGTTGTAGTTCACAGGTAACCCACAAGTACTCAGGCACACAGGTCTGAAAACTATCTTGTTCATATCCTGCAAGTTTGCTTATTACATAAAGTAGCTTTTTACCTTACCTTGACTTCTCAAAACCCTTTTGAGTGCACTGTCTGTTTGTGGCTAAATCTATCATTTGAGATAATGAGCCCCTCAGGGACAAACATCTGAGAGTGTTTACTGTCAAACCATGTAAATAGGTTGAACCTATTTCTTACCACAAAGCACAAAGTTGAAGTGATGACATGTTGTTCAGGAAGTACTTCTTTCCATCAGCCAGCTACAGCTATAATCAGACATTTAAAAATCATGTTGACAGAGTGCAAATACAATATTCAGAGTTACATAGGGGCATGCAGCTAAACCTCTATTTTAATATGAAAAAACATAGATCTGCAACTATCACGAACTTTTCAGTGACAAAGGAAATGAGGAAACAACTGTATTGCTAACCACCCACAAGCCATTCTAATACTCTTTCACATTTTTTTCTATAATAACAGCAATTTCTTCAGAAATATTCTGATATTCCACACACTGTCTTATTTAATACCAGTAAGTGCTGCTTGATTGTTTAGAGTTCCTCTCCACTTCAGATTCCCTGTGTCTCAAGCTGCATGCCTCTATGTCTCAAAATTTATCATGGAATAATACAATAATTTAGGTGGTAAGAATCTCTGGGAATCACCAAGTCCAATCCTCAAGTCAAGGCAACATCAGCTTCAAAGTTAAATTCAATTCCAAAGTTAGACCAGGTTGCTCAGGTTCACATGAAGTTGAGTGTTGAATATCTCCAAGGTTGGGGATTCCACAACCTCCCTGAGAAACCAGTTCCAATGTTTGATGATCCTCACCCTTTTATTAATGTGTAATCATAATTTCTGTGCTGCAATTTGTGTCCATTGCCTCGTGGCTTTTGACCATTCACTTCCACGAAAAAACTTCTCTACAATCTGTTATTGGGCAGTTGTAGATAACAACAGCGTCTCTCCTTAGTCTTTTCTTTGTCGGGCTATAAATCCCTAGATTCGTCACCGTCTCCTCACATAGCATGTGCTCCAAGCCCTTATTTAGCTTGGCAGCCTCTCCTGGATTTGCTTTGGTGTGCCCAAAACGGGACAAAGTACTCCAGGTACAATTCCACAAGGGCTGATTAAAGGAGAACTGGACCTGCTGGTTAATACAAGGCAATATGAAGTGAACGTACATTGCAGCAAGACCTCGCTACTGACTCTTGTTTAACTTCTTGTCCCCCAGGTCCTCTTCTACACAGATGCTTTCTAGCCAGTCTGTCCTGCATTTTGTACTACTTCATGGCATTCTGTGCCAGATGCAGGATTCCGCATTTGTATTCTTTGAGTGTCATGAAGTTCTTGTCAACCAGTCTCTCCAGCCTTCTCCAGAAGTGCTTCTGAAGAGTGATCCTACCATCTAGCACATCCACCATTCCGCCCAGTTTGGTATCCATCCTCAGACCTGCTAAGAGTGCATTATGTCCCAGTATTCAAATTGTTAATGAGTATATAAGACAATATTGGTCTCAATATCAGCCTTAGGAACGTCACTCATAACTAGCTGCCAGCTGGATTTTGTACCATTGAGCACCTATTTAGCTGGATGGTCCAGCCAGACAGTTTTCCACCCACTCTACATGTCACCAAGCTGTCTTTCTAATTTTGTTGCAAAAATAAAATGGAGAACAGTGCCAAAACCATTGCTAAAGTCAGGCAAACACCACCATTTTATCCCTAGTTATGTCATTATAGAGCAACAAGCTTGGTCAGGCAGAATTTGATGCTTCTAAACCCTTATTGCTTGTTCCCAAACATTTTCTTTCATGTGTGTGGATATGGTTTCCATCAGTAGTTGCTCCATAATCTTTCCAAGGACTAGCAGGAGGCTGGCCAGCCAGTAGTTCCTCACAGTCACCTCATTACTGTTTGAAAATGGACCTGAAGTTTGTCTTTTCCGAGTCTTCAAGAATATCCTCTGATTTACATAGCCTTTTGAAAAAATTTAGGGAGCAACCTGCCAGTGACATTGACCAGCTTCAACTTAGATGCATTTAGTTACATTTTCATTGCTTTAATGTTCTCTAATTGATCTTCCTTTATTGTGGGTAATTAGCATTCACTTCGGGTAGTTTAGCTTGAAAAGATCTCTACACATGATCTTTGTCTGTACCTGAGTGTCCACATGCATCTACAGAGATTTCTTTGTGTTAGACATCAAAACGGCTTCAAGACAGAAAAAGTGCATAAAAAATACCTTTTCTCATCATATATGTGCTTCTAATACTCTTCTAAAATAATTTGCCAAATATGATGAAATTCAAGGAATCTTATATTGTAGCTGTGGCCAATATATTAGGTTGAATTAGAGTTTGAATTATTTGCTCTATTTAAATTACTCCTTTATAGATTTACATGTCTGATATTAATGATGTGTGTTTGAAATTTTTCATCAGAAGTTGATCCCACACTGAAGATGTTCACAACGCTGGACTGAACTCTATAATTAGTACATCAGATATAGCTAAGAGCAACAAACAATAGCTTGTTGAAATGTTATACAAACATAAATAAGTATGCTACTACTGTTGACATCCCAGGTGTTATTTTTGCACCACCATATCTTTAATCAGAATTAATTTCATTTGTCATATGTAAATTTCTAGTATTTAGTATATGTAAGATTATATTTAGAATCTGTAAGATGATTCAGCTAATTTGTAAATATGTTGTGACTATCTGCAACCAGAAGAAACTGTCTTTTTTATCTGCAAAACAAATGTTGGAGCTTGGAAATATTAAAAAATATTTCCCTAGAGCAGAATCAAACTCATGATGTCCTTCTCAAAATGGATTTAATTATACACAATGGAAAGAGGTGCTTCAAGATGATTTCAAATTTTTTGTATAGTACAGAAAAATCTTATGAGAGTTTTTTTTCTTCCTAGATTCTTTAAAGCGCAGAAAAGTTCAGAAAAGCTACAAAGAAACCAGTTCTGAACATTTTCATCTTTGACCATTGCTAATTTATTGAGATCTCAAAGGTAACACCAAGGGAATAGACAAGACCCTCTTCTTCGGTTTTTAGTCGTGTATGATTTTACTGTTTCATCAGAACATGCAATTACTGTAATTTTCTCTTCAGAGTTATTTCTACTATAGCAGCAAACATAAACTTTATAAGCATCAAATATAGGATGTTTTCTTAAATATGCTACAGTTTAGATAGGCTGTTTCTTCTCATTTTTGTGTAAGATAACAAAACAGATACTTACTTAAGTTCATATAGAAAGCTTGTATTGTTACTCAAAAGATAAACCATAGGTAATTGTCTATACAGGGAAATATTCTGTAGAAGTAATTTTGTCCCAATAGTGACAAAATATTTCTTCTGACAAATTTTTTGAATAATTAAATATTGAAGTGGAATAACTAAGGTGAAACAAAGAATCCACATGAAAAATTACGAGTTTGTATGATTTTAGCCCTACAGCCTGCAAGCCACTTTCTCTATGCAATGAATGTACTCATTTTTGAACTCACAGTTGAAAATCTGCTTCAAGGATGCTTGTGATTGCATAGAAGAATACAGCACTTAAAGCTACTCTGAGGTCTGTTGCATTGAACAAAATAATATGCACTGCAATATTGTGCTATGTTTGGAGAATACAGGATTCAGAGAAGCTGCAGTTTAAATGTCATGCAAGTCCATTTAGAACCCAGGTTTGCAGACACACATTTTACAATCACAAGTTTTTCCTCACAATTACACTTAATTACTGGATAGAAACAGAATGATCCCAAACCAGACACCTGTTTGTAAGAGCAAACAAGAGAATAGAATGGAGTGGTTTATCAAAATCTGTCCTGAAATGCATAACTTGCCTGTAATGGGTTGAACCAAAGTCTTAGCCTGCAAAATTAAAATCTGGAGTTTAAACATCAGTTTCAGTGATGTAGTTTCACTATTTAGATTTTACAGTTTCTATCAAAACATTCTTAACTCTTTTTACCAAGAGTGGAGAAAGTCATAACAAAGCAGAAAAAAAGTCATATAGAGTATATGGATATATGCATTAACTGAAATGGAAGTCACAAACAATCAAGCAGCCTTTAGGACTGTGCCTGAGAGCTTAGAAAGGGAATGATTTGTCATGATTGTTCACAAGAGGAAAGATTTTGTCACTGAATTATAAGGAAAATTATGAATCCAATTGCATGGAATTACTATTTACTTTATTAGCTAGCCATTTGCTGATACCCTGTTTTTGAAAAACTTACAGGACTGGAAATGAGGCAGAAGAAATTTAGACACAGATACAGTTGAATGTAGAGGACAAAGTATTCATTATCTTCAGAAGAATGCTGTTAACTCAGCAGAGAATATTTCTGTCAACAACTTGTAATGGGCATTGAAATAATGACAGAATGGTTTGGGTTGGAAGGGACCTTAAACATCATCTAGTTTCAACCCTTCTGCCATGGGCAGGGACACCTCCCACTAGACCGCATTGCCTAAAACACTATCCAACCTGACCTTGAACATCTCCAGGGATGAGGCATCCACAGCTTCTCTGGGCAACCTGTTCCAGTGCCTCACCACCCTCACAGTGAAAAATGTCTTCCTAGTATCTATTGTAAATGTAACCTCTTCCAGTTTGAAGTGTATATGTTATAGAGAAGCACCTCAGAAAAATCTGAGAATAAAGACTTGCAGTGTTATTATGCTGCATTTTTAATGCTTGATATTTTCTGCACTGTCCTTGTGTAGCTCGGTCTGGTTTAGAAAAAGGTTGGCTCAGAAATGTTGATATTGTAGTGTTAGTTGTTAAGCTGATTCACTGTCTACCAAGGTAATTACAAGTTACTTGTTCTTCAAACACTCATGGTTAAATGAGAAGTTTTACATCTGAATTGTTTTATTTGCCTTAAGAATTTTCTGAAGTATAACTTAACTGGATAGATGTTAAAGGTATAATTAAAAGTTGTTTCTTGCTTGGTTTTGTTTTCAGTGGAAAGAAAATTTTCTGATGGTCTAGTAATCCCAGCACAATTCTGAAGAAGAATGTCTCTCTGTCTATTACAGAAAGGATGCAAGATTGCACTTGTTTTCCTTCTCTTGCTGCCTTGTTCTTCCTACAAACTATGGTGCCTTAACTAAATTTGTTCTCTCTGTTCAGTTCTCCTACATTGCGCTCAGCTTAGGATCACCTCTTTTCCCAATTTCAGTCCCAAGTCCTGTCAACTGCACCTGCAAATACATTCAAAGAAAATACTAGTACAGGTGACAGCAGTCTCATACTTCTGCCTCTGCCTCTTTCTACTTACCCTTTCTCTATTTCCGTTCTGAATCCCACTGTGCCTTGGAGAGTTTGAGAAATCTGTACAGCCTGTTATGGACAATTAGGCCAGATGAGCCCAAGTTAATAAATTCACCTAGATTGCTTTCCTTGACTCCCCACACAAGTATATAAATAAGACAGAATCTTTTTCTTTTCAGGCATGCAATAGGGCAGCAGCACCTGTCTGTTCTATGCAGACAATGTGAGTTTTTCCTATCTGCACAGGCAGCATTTTGCTAATTTTTGTTCACCTGTATCATATCAATGATGGTAAAAGCTAAATGGGGGGAGCCAAGTAAAGTGTGTAACCACAGGGGAGCAGGGTAAATTTCTAATACGACAGTGATTTCGCACTAGCATGATGCTCTGATCTTTTTGCTTCCTAGCTCATTTCTCTGTTCTGCATTAGCTGTAAGCCATAGAGAGGTGAACGTCCATCTTCTCAGCCAATCTCCGAAACATTTTGCGTTATAGTATACTAAGCTTGAATAACACAAGCTTACTATTCATGAAAGTAGCACATCCTGTTATATAGAGGCATCCTTCAACTCTGGATAACCCCGTGATCAACTGTCTCTTATCTCTGCCTTTTTACTATGACTTAGCCAGAATTTAGTGCAGGCTTTGTACTATACAAAGCCTGACAAAGACAGATAAGAAGACAAAACAAGAATTTAGGAGGCAAAGGTTGTTTTCTTTTCTTCCGGTTATGCAATTTATTTTGTCACCTGTTTTCTGTCCCTGATCTATGGATTTCTTCCTTTAAGCCCATCTAAATGACAAGAACATTTCCTCCTCCCAGGAAAAGGAAAAAAATTTAAGAACCAATGGGAAAGGGATACAAAGCCTTTTCACAAAGAATTTTTGCAGTATGAAACAGTAAAGAAGATCGAGAGTTAATCTAAATCTTCTCTTTTTTGTTGGGTGTTTTTTTTGTTTGTTTCCCATCTCTTTTAGTCTAACTTTTCTCCCTTTGGAGAGGTGGTTTATTCTTGAACAAAGCTAGTTGCTTTCAAGCAATGAATCCCTCCAACTTGGTCAACACCAAGACCGGCTCGAGAGGAGCCCCTGTGGCAACATTATATTCTCTGTCCTCTAGTGACAGGAAGCAGAGCATCTGCAGAGCATCGGCAGTTCACAGAATCACAGAGAAGCCGAGGTGAGAAGGCCCTCCTGAAGATCACCTGATCTGATCCTGCTGCACAATGCACAGTCACCCACAGGAGGTTGCACAAAGTCAGTGTCCAGTCAAATTTTGAGTATCTCCAAGGACAGACTCCACAACCCCTCTGAGTAACACGTGCTAGTGTTTCACCACCTGCACAGTGGGAAAGTGATTTTTTATGTTTAAATGGAAGTGTTTAATGGAATATATATTCAGAGAGAATTTGCTTCTCCAAGACAGCCTGAAGTTCACTAGAATAATAATCTAAAAAGTATATCAGATGGCCAATTCTTACATCAAGTTACATACTTGGCATAGAACTTCCATCAAGTTAGTTACCCTGGCATTTATTTATCCCAATACTAATTATGGCACAGAAAACTTAACAAGCACAACTCCTTACGGCTCAGGAAACCCTAACTCATTTTTTCTCCTGAGTTTTGTCAGTAAAACAGACTACCAGATTGCTGATATGAGCTATCCCATAGACGAAAAACTGAAGAGTTTGTTTTTTTCTTTCTTTTAAGGATTTTCAAGGAACAAATTTCTTCCTGAGGGAGACAAAATGAATAAAGTGGCTCTGAAGTGGACTTAGCACAAGCAACACAGCAAAGCAATAGCATATATGCTGACAATATAATCTCATATGTAAGCCAAGAAGACATAGTCTTTCCAGAAGAAAAAACACAGATGAAATAAATTTGTCTGCAAAGGGTAAAAATTTAATGGGGTACAAAAGGAAAATAGTATCTGCAGAATTGTTAGACTGTGGTCAGGGAAACAGCAAATATGGAGTATCATGGTTACCATGGTATTTTGAGTTGAGTGCATATAAATTTTTGGTAGCACAGTTCACACACTGAAATGACATTAATAAATGAAGGGCAACTATGGCGCATTTTGTATTTGGCTTTGTGAAGATCCACTGTTTCAGCTTTCAGATGTGGATATTTCTATCATTATTAAAGATGCATACTAAAGTCTTTTCTCTGGTAAATTTACCAGGATTATTCTAGCAGATGAGAAAGAAGTGTGTGGATTAGGAGATCTGAAAGCATTGCAGCCACATGAATCAGTCCATCATTGGTCCTAAAAGGTGAATATCATGTTCCTGGACCTTCAAGGTATATGTTAACCATTTCTACAATTAATGAGTATCTGCTTTGAATTACACTTTTCTCTCTCTCCATCTGTTCAAATATGTGGTTGAAGTGCATGGACAGATTAGAATGCTTCAATTTTTGCATATGCTATAGGTCCAAGGACAAGTGGTGAGTCCACAATAATGCTCAGCTGGGCATTTACATTTTCAACACCAACAAGAGGTGCAAGGTCTTTTACTCTATTCTGCTGACATAATATTTTCTGTAACACTAAACCTTGTTTAAACAACATTGATTATCCATCCCTTGTGGACAAAGTTCAAGTTCTGAACTATGAGATATAACTGCAGAGGATATAATTATTCAGATCTTGAACTACCGTTGTATGTTACTGTACCGGGTCTGTACAATTCAAGAAAAGTAACAGAGTCATATAAGAAGAAATGGCAAAATAAGTAACACTCTGGAAGGACCAAGTATGAAAGCAGTAAACAAGACTGAAAAGGCAATATCATTTTTATTCTTCTTGATTGTAGTGGGTTTTTTCTCATCTATTCTAAATTGTCATACCCCCAGGTTCCACAGCCATAAAATGGGACCTGAGCAGTCACAGATAAATCTGCTGCAGTGCCAACGGGCTACAAAACAATTGCAGTCATGTGACCACATTTGTGCATATTAAAGAGCATGAATCAAATCTTACGATGGATTTATATGACAGTAGGAAGACATATGAAACCTGATCTGATGAAGAATCATTGTAATGGACAGATGTTACTTGGCATTGCAAAAAGCTTGATTATATGAACTGAACTGCTGGCCCTTGAGTGACTTTGAACCAGCACCAGCTTGTGACTGTAACATATTTGATTTAGTAGAAGGAGTTCCAAAATCTGCCTTACTGCACTGCCAAACTCTGTCATTTGTACTGAACGTCAAATGAGTTTGTTGCATATTTTTACCTCTTAGAACTACTTAAAACCGTATCTTGAACCACTTCAGCCAAATATATAACCTGTATCCATTTTTACACATCAGTTCTGAATCATTCTGTAAACATTTTAGTTTACTCATAATCTTA
The DNA here is from genome assembly GCA_013398295.1 of Chionis minor. Taxonomy (NCBI): domain Eukaryota; kingdom Metazoa; phylum Chordata; class Aves; order Charadriiformes; family Chionidae; genus Chionis; species Chionis minor. Next base: position 38,990 of record VZSF01001602.1, on the reverse strand, counting down.
ATTTTAACTAATCACTCATCTTCCTGAAAAGATATTTAATATGAATCTTATTATATTACTTGTGCCACATTTGAGACAGAGAAGGGCAACAAAGCAAAACCTCCCAGAAACAAGTGACATGAGTCTGGGCAATTTGGTGTTCTAATACTGGAATAGTACAGGATTTCTGTTTTTTTCATTTGAATTCTTTTTCAATACATCAGTATTAAAATAACACAGAAGAGGTCCATCTTGTTTATACTATATCCTCTGCCATATAATCTGAGCGTATTTTTTAAAATATGCTCTGGACGTGTCAAGTTGCATTTATGAAGTGCTGTACCAGTGTAAAACTTGTATAATGCTCTACAAAGGTCAACATTGGCATACTCTGTGCAAGTTTGAAATGGCTGTTTTGAAACAGTCTGGTTTTTTGAGACTCCTGGGGAGCAATATGAACATGCTTTTCCATGTAGTTGGTTCTCCTACATACTTCAAATGACAACTCCTCCTCAAGGGGGCCAAAAAAAAAAAAGAATACCATCCAGCACCTTCTTCAGTACTTGTTAAATTGTATGCAGTACTTTCACATTGACAATATTTCTGCCAAAGCATGAGTGTACTTGCCTGGAACTATGATGTCCATGTTTCTTTTTTCCAGCATGGTCTTTTAATAGCGTGCAACTAGAAATGACAAGTAGAACCATGCTTTGCTATCACCTATTTTTCAGTGTGTGTACTAAAATGAGATTCCCTCCTTCACAAAATGTAGGACAACTAGGTGGTCATTTTGCATTTACCAGATGCAGAAAGGAAGGAGTTAATTTCTTTTACTTTTTCAACTTCTTTCCTCTATTCTTATACTTGTTTTTAATGTTGTTCTTGACATACAGTCCTTTAATTTCTATCTGGGTCTAGAGATGGTAAGCTTTACTTCTTTCCACTCATTTATTCAGGTATTTTTTCCTGTGGGTGGTGTTTTTTCCTCACTTCATTCTTAGAACGCTGGAACTACTTAGAACTTAACAAGCAATAATGCTCAGGTTACTGTGTTAGAGTAATCATTTGGCAACTACCATAATAATTACTAGTTATTATAAAGATCACTAATGATTCATTATTTTCCTGAGGGGAATTTGGGTCAGGTCTGAAGCCTACCTTCTCTGGAGGCAGCTTTGACTGACTCTTGCAGTTCCTCATGTTCTATACAGAGGCAGTTCTGGGTGCTTCAGGTAAGTTTTGTTCCCTCATGTCTTTCTGGAAAAACTAATACTTTCTAACAGTATTACAAAGGAAATAATCCTCGGTATCTCATTTCTCAACTGAAAAGAAAGTCTGCATATTTCCTATGTAGTATCTGTAGGAAGTCTAAGACAAAATCAATCTTTTGATCACCACTTCACTTGCTGATCTAGGTCACTTTTAAACACACAGCTGACCAGCTTTTGAAAAAGCTGCACAGTATTTAGTCTAGGTATAAATACTGAACTTTCTCCTCCTGACTCAGTAGTCTGATACTTTTTAATAACATTTAAGTTCCCACTTCAGAACTATAATCAAAGAATGAAGATCATCGAATATGGATAAGAAGAAAGAAGTCAGGAAAAAAATTTCCTTCAGAACTGACTCTGTAAAGTATCTAAGCCTGCAGACAATGAAAAAAGTGCTGCTTGACTGTATGCTGACAGGATGAAAATGACTCTTCTTCTTCCACACTGAGTATCTGCACAAAATGTCAGAATAACTGATAGATATAAAATTTCATAGATTTTGTATTTTACATTTTCTCAATGAGCAAAACATATCTACTATTATCCTAACTATTAACTATGTGTTAACTATTTGACATTTATAATTCCAGACTAGAAGCCAACCATTGAAGAACTGAAGTGCCAGCTCTTATCTTACCCTATGGCCTTAGGAAGCCTCTTCAACTTTTCAGTTTCTCCATCTGAACAACAGAGATAACATTTTCCTGTCTAGATAGCAAGAGTCTTTTGAATTAACTGATGTCCTATCAATGTTATGCAAAAGCAAAGTACTTAACAAAAGTCAGTAACTTCTGCAAAAATGAGTTAGTAAAATGGGGTTTAGTCTGTGAACATACCAGTTTAATATCATCGGGGATTAGTATTTTTAAGTCATGATCAGTTTTACAGACTGGTGGGGAGTTTTCACCAGCGGTGGATGAATAAAATCAACAGTTTATTTACTGAGATCAACAGTATGTCAGCTAGCAGAAAATGTGGTAGGCTGGATATAATACAAAGAAATGAAATGACAATCAGAAACGTAGATTAACGGGCATAATTGTAAACTAACTGTAAACCCTCTTTCAAATTGAGCAGATGCAGTTTCAGAGTAATTTCAGACTCCTCTGTAGAAACAAGACTTGTAATGAATATTTGGGAGACGAAATCAGCCAGGCAGGTCTGTTCACTCAGTTAAGGCTTCAAAGGGAGAGGGGCAATAAAAATTAAAATGAATTTGTTTCAGGAAACTTTCCTGACTGAAAATTAAAATTTCCCTCTTTCTTTCTGTCTTGGTGTTGTTTTGTTGTTTTTTGTAAAAATGAGTAAGCAAATGAGAAAACAGATTTGTGTTGATTAGCTGTTTGTCAGAGGCGTTTTCCAGTAAAAAAACAATGTAACATTGAAAACCTACTCATTTTGGTTCCTTGTAGAACTACATCCATACCAACTGATAGATACCATATAGATTTGACTGCACTGGACTGCAGGATAAAGAGCCTGAGAAAGGATCCTTTACAACTTCTTCAAAGTCACATCTTAGCACATTCTTTATTTTTCCTTCCTTAGCCATTATTAGCCTGTCCATGAAGGTAGGCTTTGTTGTCTGCTAAAGATCCACCAAGGATGCTTGCTTGGTGGGAGGGTGGGTTGTTTAGCTTCTTCCTCAATTACCTGGAGAAGGGAGAGCACGATGAAAGGTCCACCTTTTTTAAACAATGCTAAACTATATTTAGTGGCTGATTGCTGCACCGTTGGAGAAAGTCAGAAGAACCTCAGTAAACTGAGCAGGCAAAAGTTGAAAAAACAGCTTCAGCGTAGGTAAATGAAAAGCAATGTATCTAAGGAAAAACAACACAGATCATTCTTATGTAATGTTTAACTTGGAACTGGTAATTACTACTCAGGAAGTAGGTCTTTGAGCCATTAACAGTTTTCAGAATTCAACAGGTCAACATGTAGCAGAATCAAAAAAGCCAGCAACAATGCTGCGCATCATCAGGAAGGGTACTGAAAACCGGAGTGAGGGTACCCTTTTGCTGCTATATCAAATTTTCATGCATCAGCATCTTGGTGTCATAAGCAGTTCTGGTCTATGCATTTCAGGAAACATATTTTGCAGTTAAAGAAGCTGCAGGGAAGCACAATTAGAGTGATGAAGGCAATAGAGCATGAGCATGTACCTCATGATGAGATAGGCTGAGGCTTTTTGGCTTGGAGAGGAAAACCCTGAAGAGATACATGATAAAAGATTCACAGACCCATGAAGGCATTGTATAAAGTGACGGTGGAATTGTTACTCACCAGTTCTTCCAGTCTGGAACTTGGGGACAATTGGTGGAACTGGTAGGTGATAATTCCAAAAGAGGTAAGAGAAAATATGATTTTGCACAGCAAATCATGAAGATCTGAAGCTTGCTACCACAGGAGTTTGTGGAAAGAGACAGTCTTTTCAGGTTCAAAATGGAGCTAGAGAAATTTATGGACAGCGAAGAATCTAGTCATTAAATGTTTTGCTCATCTGAGCCCATGTTTCTTTTCTTTTAGTTTTAATGGAAACATGCTCTGCTATTTATGGAGAGCTATTGAGATTTTTCACTGAAGAAAAACAGAAGGAAATTATTTCAGAAGGTCTGGAGTTCAAAACCTTAAAACTCTTGTTGTGGGTAAAACTTTCTAACTCATTACAGACTTATAAGAGTTTCTTCATGCTTCACATTTTCTTTGGAAATCCATTGGCAGAAGTGTTTAAAAAGTTATATTGTAGGCTTTTAATATGTTTTTCATCTAACACTTTTATAAATTCTGACTTAATACATTTATTTCAATAAAATAGCTCTATCAACCTGAATCAAGTTACTTTTAACTTAATCTCTGTGTTAACAGTATTTAATTTAAAGGTTTTAAATTTCCAACAACTACCAGTCCTCAGAGTTAATTTTCCTGGTTTTTAAGTCCAAAAAAGAAAGATATTTTCCCTGGCTCTGAAAAAAAGACTCCATCAATAAACCAGAAAATACTGGGAACACCTGAAAAAGCAAGAATACTTTTTTTTATCGGATGAACCCAACCTAAATTGTAGACAATTAAGTGTCAAAACATCTTCATATCTACAATCAAAATATTAAGTTGTTGGGCTTATATTTATACAAAGGAGGCTTGTGTAATGTAAAACCCATGAAATTATCATTAGTTTAAAATATAAATCTGCTTCAATTTATAGATGACTAAGGCTCTGCATAAGGACAGAGGTTTTATAAAGTGTTGATTTACTATTTGCAAAATGTCACTTTTTGTAATAAAATGAAGGCTGATTTTATATTCATAGCGACCATTTATATTATTTTAGAAGTACTTGAGGATTCATGATAGATTTTTTTTTCCTTTTCTATACAAAGATTTTTTCAAAATAAAATGCAAGGCAATTTATACGTCCTTATCTGTATCATTGCCTCCTTTCCAAGCAGAATTGTGAAATATTTTTCTGCAAGGCTCTTTATCAGACTTGTGCTCCCCTTAGTTCTCAGACCATGCCAGTACTTATGACCTTTTAATGATATTTATTTTCTTTCTCCAGCTAATCATAGAACCATAGAATCATAGAAGCAGAGAATGTTAGGGGTTGGAAGGAACCTTTGGAGGTCATCTGTTCCAACCCCCCTGCCACATCAGGTCCACTTAAAGCAAGTTGCACAGGATGGCATCCAGGCATGTTTTGAATGTCTCCAGAGTAGGAGACTCCATTACGTCTCTGGGCAGCCTCTTCCAGTGTTCTACCACCCTCAAAGGAAAGAAGTTCCTCCTCTTGTTCAGATGGAACTTCCTATATTCAAGTTTGTGCCCATTCCCTCTTGTCCTATCACTGGGTACCACTGAAAAAAGACTGACCCCCTCCTCCTGACACCTTCCCTTTAAGTATTTTAAGTGCTTTAAGTACTTAAGTAAGCACTGATGAGATCCCCCCTCAGTCTTCTCTTCTCCAGACTAAAAAGACCCAACTCCCTCAGCCTTTCCTCATAAGAAAGATGTTCCAGTCCCCTAGTCATCTTTGTAGCCCTTTGCTGTACCGTCTCCAGCAGTTCCCTGTCCTTCTTAAACTGGGGAGCCCAGAACTGGACACAATACTCCAGATGGGGCCTCACTATGGCAGAGTAAAGGGGGAGGATGACCTCCCTCGACTTATTTGCTACGCTCCCCTTGATGCACCCCAGGATGCCATTGGCCTTCTTGATCACAAGGGCACATTGCTGGCTCATGGTCATCCTGTTGTCCACCCGCACTCCCAGGTCCCTCTCTGTAAAGCTGCTTTCCAGCAGGTCAGCCCCTAACCTGTACTTCTGCATGGGGTGTGTCAGCCACCCCTTCCAGTTTTGTGTCATCAGCAAACTTGCTGATGGTACACTCTATGCCTTCATCCAGGTCATTGATGAAGACATTAAAAAGGACCGGACCCAGTACTGACACCTGAGGAACACCACTAGTCGCAAGCCTCCAACTAGACTCTGCCCCACTGATCACAACCCTCTGAGCTCTACCTGCCAGCCAGTTTTTGGTCCACCCCACTGTCCTTTCATCTAACCCACACTTCCTAAGCTTACCTATGAGGATGCTGTGGGAGATGGTATCAAAAGCCTTGCTGAAGTCAAGGTAGACAACATTCACTGCCCTCCCCTCATCTATCCATCCAGTCATGCCATTGTAGAAGGCTATCAGTTTAGTCAGACATGACTTCCCCTTGGTGAATCCATGTTGACTACTTCTGATTACCTTCTTTTCCTCCAGATGCTTGGAGATGACACCCGGAACGAGCTGTTCCATCATCTTTCCAGGGATGGAGGTGAGAGTGACTGGCCTGTAGTTTCCTGGATTGTTCTTTTTGCCCTTTCTGAAGACTGGAGTGACATTGGCTTTCATCCAGTCCTCAGGCACCTCTCCTGTTCTCCAGGACCTTTCAAAGATGATGGAGAGTGGACCAGCAATGACTTCTGCCAGCTCCCTCAGCACTCGTGGGTGCATCCCATCAGGACCCACGGACTTGTGGATATTCAGTTTACTTAGGTGGTCTCTAACTTGATAGTCCCCAACCAAGGGAGAGTCTTCCTTGCTCCAGACTTTCTTTGTTACCCATAGAGTCCGGGGTTCCTGAGTGCTGGCTTGAGTAGTGAAGACTGAAGTAAAGCCATTCAGTAACTGCCATCTCTGCATCTGTCACCATGACACATCGCATTCAATAGCAGGCCCACATTCTCTCTAGTTTTTCTTTTGCCTTCAATGTGCTTGAAGAAACCCTGTTGACATTGACATCTCTTGCCAGATTTAATTCCAAGGAGGCCTTGGCTTTCCTCATTTCAACCCTGCATACTCTAACAGCATTCTTGTAATCTTCCCACATCGCCAGTCTCTTCTTCCACATACAGTAAACTTCCTTCTTCCACTTGAGCTCTTTCAGGAGCTCCCTGCTCAACCATGCTAGTTTCCTGCTTCCTCTGCCAGATTTCTTGCTCTTAGGGATACACCAGTCCTGAGCTTGGAGGAAATGATACTTGAAAATCAACCTGCTCTCTTGAGCTCCCCTACCCTCTGGACCCCTACCCATGCGTTTTCTCCAAGCAGTTTCTTGAAGAGAATCATGAAGGGGTTTCAATACCGTCCGGAAAAACTATTTGCTTTCAATCTTTTTATTTTTTCATAAAAGATAAATGTCAAGCTTTCTCCTTTGAATACAGCTACTCACTTATTACAGCTTAGAGTTGTGCAGAAACAAAACTGTCTGTCTCCTGATGCCTTTACAAAAACATTGTTAGTGATAGAGCACTCTACCATGCACAGATTTTCTTATGGTGAATATCATAGTGACCTTCTTACAATACAAGTGGGATTAGTCTGCATTTTTATTAACTACTGACAGGACAGTCTTTCTCATGGAAACACTTCAACATGTGCTTACCAGTAGGAAGATTTTTTCAGCTCTCAGCAGCACATTAAAAATATTGATCCTCTTCTATCTCTGGCCTATTTCAATCCATTCCATTTGCTGTGCCTCTTCTGTTTTCTGTTCTTTTCTGCTCCACTTTCTTCCATATAATACTCTCCCATCCTCCCTCTCCAGCCCCAGGTGGTTTTTTTGGTGTTGGTGGGTTTTTTTCTTTTTTTTGTTATAAATCCAGCTTTCCAAACTGGATTCATTTGCTGGTTCTGGCACAGACCAGCTTCCCAATCCTCACCACAGGTCATATGCAAAGTAAATAAGAGTGGTAAACCTAGACACTGGAAATGACCACATTAGAAAATGGTGTTCTGTTCAGAATATTCTGTAAACATCATTTCAGAATGTACAATGAGTTTTGGTTAGTCCATACATGAACAGAGAGAGATATTATTCAAGATAATTTTGCCTAGTAAAATATATTTTTTTGTAATTTTTTCTTCTGGACCTTTTCATTATTTATTTAATACTTAATGCAGAGCTTGATGGCTAATGGCAAATGTATTCTTCATTGCTCAGAGAACTCTTATTGCATATAGAAGTATTTTTGACATACATAATCCTTAAATCAATGCAAAGCAGACAGATTGTGGGAGGCTGAACTATATGACATCCAGAGGTCCATTCAAAACATCATCATCTCTGAAAATTTATAAACTTTTGAATGCTCCAGCTAAAGAACTTTTGAATGCTCCAACTAGAGAAACTTATATCTTAAATTGATTGTCCATTCATCATTTTAACCTCAAGCCTTGAACCTTCTTCACAATAAAACCCTCTAGTGCCTAAGGCCAGAAATCATCCTTAATGTCAAAGAGAAGCTTTCTTTAATCTTAGCTGTAATTTGTTGGTTACTAATCATAACACACTTAGAAACTCTTCATTTCACCTCTGGTCTTAAACTTGGAATGAAAGAATGGTTGAAGTGGAAAGGACCTCTGGAGATCATCTAGTCCATCCCCCCTGCACACACCAGGGTCATCAATTACAGCAGGTTGCTCACAGCCATGTCCCATTGGATTTTTAATATCTCCCAACAATGGAGACTCAACAACCTCTCCGGGTAACCTGTGCCAGTGTTTGATTACCCTCACAGTAAAAAATGTTNACAGCAGGTTGCTCACAGCCATGTCCCATTGGATTTTTAATATCTCCCAACAATGGAGACTCAACAACCTCTCCGGGTAACCTGTGCCAGTGTTTGATTACCCTCACAGTAAAAAATGTTTTCTTACATTTAAATGGAACTTCTTGTGTTTCAGTTTGTGCCTATTGCCTCCTGTCCTGTCACAGGGCATCACTGGGAAGAGTCTGGCTTCACTGAATCATGTACATTCCATCAAATGTACATTAAGTTTGTCAATGATGCTAAACTAGTAGGAGTTGTGGACTTCCTAAAGTGTAGAGAGGCCTTACAGAGAGATCTGGGTAGACTGGAGAGCTGGGCAATGACCATGCATGAAGTTGAACAAGAGCAAGTGCCAGATTCTCCACCTGGACAGGGCAATCCTGGTTGCACATACAAATTGGGGGACCAGAGGCTGGAGGTCAGCCCTGCAGAAAGAGATCTAGGGGTCTGGGTTGATGGCAAGTTGAATATGAGTCAACAGTGTGTCCTAGCAGTGAAAAGGTCCAACTGTGTCCTGGGGTGAATCAAGCACAGCATAGGTAGCCAGTTGAGGGAGGTGACTGTCCCACTCTACACTGAACTGGTGTGGCTTTACCTTGAGTACTGCATGCAGTTTTGGGTGCCTCAATATAAGAAGGACATAAAACTATCAGAGCATGTCCAGAGGACAGTGACTAAGATGGTGAAGGGACTTGAGGGCAAAACTTACAAGGAGCATTCCAGGTCACTTGGTTTGTTCAGCTTGGAGAAGAGAAGGCTGAGGGGTGAACTCGTCACAGTCTCCACCTTCCTCAAGGTGGGCAGTGAAGGGGGAGGTGCTGATGTCCTTTTTCTGGTGACCAGTGATAAGACATAAGGAAATGGAATGAAGCTGTATCAGGGGAAGTTCAGACTGCACATTAAGAAAAGGTTCTTCACTGAGAAGGTGGTCAGTCATTGGAACGGCTCCCCATGGAAGGGGTCATAGCACCAAGGCTGTCAGAGTTCAAGGCATGTCTGGATGACGCTTTTAGTCTTATGTTTTAGTTTTGGGTAGTCCTGTGAGGAGCAGGGAGTCAGACCCAATGATCCTTATGGGTCCCTGAAAACTAGAGATATTCTATGATTCGATCCTGTTTATTCCTCCCCATCCAGGTATTTATACACATTGATAAGATCCCCCTGAACCTTCCCTTCTCCAGGCTGAACCATCCCAGATGTCTTAACCTGTCTTCTTAGGGCATATAGTCCAGTCCCTTATTCATCTTCATGGTGCTTCACTGGACTGACTCCAGTATGCTTACCGTTGCCTTATACTGAGGATCTCAGCATGTGCCCAGCGCTCTGGATGTGTCTCAGCAGAGCTGGGGAGAGAGGAGGGTTTACCTCCCTTGACCTGCTGGCAACACTCCTCCTAATGCAGCCCAGCAGACTGTTGGCATTCTTAGCCATGAAGGCATATTACTGGCTTTGTTTCTGCTTGGTATGCACCAGCATCACCAGAAAATTCTCAGCCAAACTACCTTTCAACCAGTCAGCGGCCAGCCTGTACTGATGCCTAGGATTATTCATCCCCAGGGCTAGGACTCAGCATTTCAACTTGTTGAAATTCATGGGGCTTCTGTAAGCCCATTTCTCAATCTTTTCAAGGTCCCTCTGAATGGTTGCATAATTGTCTGGCGTATCAACCATTCTTCACACTTTTGCATCATCACTTGTATGATTCAGGTCAAAAAGCAAACAATGGTAATAATTGGCATATCTATTCATTCCCTTGCAAAAGGAAAAAAAAAAAAAAAAAAGAAAAGTAAGAACAATAACTCTACCCTTGCATTTACCAGCAGACATTCAGATATATAGGCCAATTATTTCTGGAACACAGCAAGGCTAATATATGTAGCAAGTATGAAATCTAAATAACAAAAAGTCCAGTAGTGTTTATTATGGGAATTTTTTGAAATGCCACTGTGCAAAGTGGGGGAAAAAAAACACCGAAAAAATACAAACTCAATGCCTGAAGATTACATACTCTGGAATATTACAATAAATTATAATAAACTAGAATAAGATTATGCGGATTTTTTAGTCCTGTCTCAAAATTCTCCCTTTAAATCATCTTTTTTTGCAAAGTAAAGTTACCTGTGTAAATGTATATTGTAATACGAATTCTCTTCGAGCAACACAGCTTACTTTGGGTGTCTTGATAGTTTTCATAGGCAAAAGGCATTTTAGAGAATGCAAGTGTTTTATATTAAAAAACACAACAGCTGAAACCTGTATTGATCAACAGTTACCAGCAATAAAATTTTGATTTGCTGGCAGGCTACCAAAATATAAAGCCACATTGGGAATTATCAGAGAGGTACTACTAGTCTGCGCAATACTAACATACTACATATATGCAGATTATTCAAGTTTCCAATAACTTCATCCCTTGACCTACAAGAGAAATGCAGTGAGGAAGACTATAACTGTTTTCACACACCCTGTTTGCTGTTGATATAAATGCAAAATAACCTTAGCCTTTCTATTAATCCCAAAGTATTTAAAATAAAATTATGCATTTACAGTTTTTGACCTAGCTGCTCTTCATCATGATAAATAAAAAGAAAGTGGAACTACACATAATTCTCAGGGTGGTTTTTTTTCGTCTAAATTACAGAAAGGGTGAGAATGATCCTTCTTTTTCTCCTTTCTAGAACTGATTGTCAAAATTGGAATCCTGAATGAAGATTACAATATTCAGAATACTAATCATATATGCTTTAAATTTAGAAGAGAAAGAAGGTATTGATGAAAGGAAGTGAAGATGTAAGTTTCCAGTAGCTGATACTTTAGGAAATGCTGTATGATTGAGATGTTTATTCTTCCTCTAGGGAAGAGAAAAATCTCAAGGACTCCACACTGAGAAATGTTCAGGGAAGGTGAGTTGCTTCAGAGGTAGATTGTTTGTCTTAACAGTTTTGCTTAATCATCTCTTGCAGTTACCAGAAATCATGCTTTGCTGGTGGTGTGAAAACAGGCCAGGAGAGGAGAGATGAGGTACGGAGTGACTACAGACAGTTTTTCTACTTTGAAAAGTAGATGATAAACAAACCTCGGGAATAAACTTTCTAATAAGGACCATATGACCATAAGCAACCGAGATCAAAACTAACTGAATGAAGAGCTGAGACTGAAGGTTTGCTTAACCCCCAGAAGCATTTCACAGTGCATTTTCATACGGTAAACTCTTTCAAAAGAGCTGGGAAAGTACATGACAAATTTAGGTGCCCTGAAGAAACAGGCCAGGCACAAAGTTGGTAATACTGAACTTGCAAAACCAGCAGCCTTCCCTTTTTATTACTCTGACAGGGAATAAGAAAGTGCTGCTTGAAAGTCCCCTGAGCTCAGAGACCATCTCTCCACTGACATCAGTGATTAGGATGTGTACAAGGACTGGCAGTAAGCTTTAGCATTCCATGACACATATTTATGCTTTGTAATTTTGTCTTCAGGGCACTTTGTACAGACAGTAAATAAATCATAGTTCTGTTCTGCACAGATTATACTTTGCATTTTATATTCAATGCATTATTTTGGACTTTAAAAATGTATAAGACATTTAGAACTTGCATTGACTCCTCAAGGGAACTTCTGTGCTGTATATCTCCTCAACACGTTGTTTAGGTCTAGAAGAATATTTTATTCTGTAATACTGAAATACTCTTCTCATGTTTTTAAAGATCAAGTAATAGATCCTTATTTTTCAGCCAAGTATTTTGCTTTCAATACAGTCTAGTTTTGCTTACCAAGTTCTAGTTTCACCATTTATCTGCAACGTAAAGTTGTTGTGAATTTTTTTAAAAAAAATAAAAATTTCCTTCCTGTTCTGTGTCTCAGGTAGAAAATTTATAATCTCTATCCATTTCCTGATCACCTCATAAATCTGTCCCTAATCTGATCCTATTTTTCCACTAACATGCCAAAAAAAATGCTAATGTTCTCTCCTAGGCCATATTCATACGCTGTTAATGTAAATGGTCTGACTCATTAACTTGCCATTATCCATGCTTTGCACTAAACCAAAGGCTAAGGTAGGAAGAGGATGAGTGTGTTTATGCCAGTGAGACATAAAATTGACTGTCTGAGATCTTTGTTCTAAAATACCTGTGTGAGCTTGTCTTGGTTTGAGGTGGGCTACAATTAAGTGCTATATGGACAATCTGGATGTGAAAGACAAAAAAATCGCAGCAAGAAAGACTGCAAGTTCTATGTATGTGAAAGATATCCAGGAAGCTGAAAAGCTGTTTGATCAAATGTAGAGTGGGAGTAGATGTGTGTAGATCTGCATGGTGGGAGGAAAAAGGAATAACTGAGAGTCACCATTAAATTCATCAAGTTATTGCACTTGTCAAGTTATCTGGATGAAAACAATCAAAACACATTTAATACAACAAAAAATTTTAAGCTTTATTATTTGACCTGATTTCTTGTGATATGAATGCCTCACATGTGACATCTGGAGGGTTTGGCCTTATGTATCTCTTTTGGAAGATATTAAAATCATAGAACCATAAATCATATAGATTGGATGAGACCTTTAAGATCATCAAGTCCAACAGTTAACCTAACACTGCCAAGTCCACCACTAAACTGTGTCCCTAAGCACCACATTTACCCATCTTTTAAATACCTTCAGGGACGGTGATTTAACCACTTCCCTGGGCAGCCTTTTACAGTGTTATTTATTTACATTTTGATCATATTTAAAATGTTGTATTTGCTTTTAACATTTATTCATAGGTCTGCCTATTAAACACTGAAATAATTTAGTGAGACTTGTTTTTTCTTAATGTACATCTTAACTTTACAATCTAGTTTAAAAATAATTTTCATGTTCTGAACTGGCAAATCTTACAATTTCTTTCATGCTCTCAGTAGAAAAAAAGTTAACTTTGGTGAAGAAATTAAAGTAGTTTTGGCTAACATGCCTAGCAGCTTAATATCGTCTATATTACTGTCTCGTTACTCTCTAGCTAGAGAAGACGTTGGAAGAATCTGACAGGCAGGGATGATTTGGTGTTCTAAAGTGAATATTGCTCTTTCAGTTCTCTTATGATTTCCTCACTGAGCAAAGAAATTTTTCTAGGCAACCATATTACCCAGAGGAAAGCTTTACTCATAAAGTTACACAAGTACATGGACATCTGTGAAATCAGGTCCAAGGTTTGAAATTATGGCCTGAAAATTGTTAGAAAAGAGTCTATATGCAATGTACATTTATTGGTTCACATTGAGACATATCTACCAAACAGTTAGATGTAGGTATAGTTCAAGGTGGGTTATGACATATAGCATGCATTCCTAAGAGGGCAGAAGAAGTCATAGAGTGATCCCAAACCTCTTGAAATCAGACGCAATAATTCTATTGAATGTAGTGATCCTCAAAAAAGCTTTAAACTACTACATATTTTTTCATTATTTACAGGTGTTTGCTGTCTTGATGAGGTTAAGGAAATTTTAGACTTCTAAAAATTATTCTATGCTGTTGTTGACTCTCTATAAAGTTTTTCCAAGTGTTTGCTGCATTTAACTATATGGAATTGCTTAATTACTTGACTAGAAAATAATGAAAGTCAAACTTTCCCATTCACCACTGTTTTATTTGCAGAATGAGTCATATGGCTGTTTACATAATGGGAAAATCTTCTTTCAAAGTGATTTACACTCAGCCTATTACTTTTATAAAGAAAGTAATAAAAAACAATTAAAAGTTTTGAAGCGAAATTTGTTTGACAAGGTCTCTTTTCAAATACAGATTGTCAAAATAATTGCTTGTGGCACGTGTGACTTTCAACAGAGATAGTAGGAGTGGTTGGAAAAACTTTTTCTATGCTCTATAGAAGTGAATTTAATTTGATGCTAAAACTGAGCATGAAACTCTCCCAACAGCAAGTGGTTTTTTACGTGACTCACATGTGGAATGTTTAATCTTTTTTTCAGCAGCTATTCTTATCAGCTTTTTTCCACACTAGAGCTTTGTCTCATCACCAAATAGAATCTCTCCTAAACTGAGAGAAATGGTATGCTTCCATTTCAGCTTTGGGGCTAATGAACAAAACTGAACTTCTTACACCAGTCTTAGCAGTTCAGAACGTTACAAGTAGGTCTGAATGTTTGCAATGTACTTAGTTGACCAACTTTTCAGTAAAGTGTTCCATTCCTTCAAAAGAGTGAAATTATTAATATTCTCCACTAACATTACACTTTCCAAAAGCTTAGCTAAATATACTGGCAAAATGTTCATTTGTGTATGTGAAAATAAATCGTACATTTTCTACAGAAAATTACTTTGGTTTTACTTTAAAGTCTGAAGACTTTCTCTTAGCTAGCCTGATGACCCTCTCTGAATCTGTTATAATGTGATTTTTACACTGCCTCAACTTGCTGTTGTCATTTTTACACAATATTAAATATTTCTTTATTGTGGAAATTGAACGGAACAGAATTACTAGTATGGTCAAAGCCTTTTAATCTCAGATGTTTTGTACTTCCTGAATGTGTGCAGGACCATTACATCACATATCAGACTTACTAGTTTTTGATTGGCCTGTGTTTACAAGATTTTTTACTAATAATTTGACGAAGTCTGCTGAAGAGAATTCTGACTGATGTACTGGATGGAAAGAAAATTCACTCTTCCTCGATATTTTTTTTTTTAATGAAAAATAAATACAAAGTAATTCCTGTTAAGGTTTCACAATCTAATTTGATCCAATTATTCTATACTGAGGTAATGATCTGATCATTTAAATCTAATAATTTAATCCAAAATGTAAGTATAATGTGATCTTTCCACTGGTCAATTTTTTGTTCCCTTACTAAGGCATAGTGCATTTCCTCATTGTGTGTGTATATATATTTCTTTTTCTGCTTTTCTTGTTTTTTTTCTTAAATTGACTAAGAAGGTTGACAGGCTTATGCTGTCGGATTACAAAATTTGACATTAACCAAAGAGAATAAAGAAAAAACCCACAACCTAAGCTAAGAAGTTTGCAGAGTGGTTCTTTCAATTTAATAGGTAAGTTCCTCATATATTACACTAGTTGAGGATGGATTAGGTAAAAATAAATTAATAGGAAAAACAGAGAGAGAAATTGCTGTACTCAATCTTCAACATTTGAGTATGGTTTTATTGAACTTGTGTATCTGGAAAATTTACATGTACTAGAGTCTATGAACTATGCTGTACTGCAGAGCAGAATAACTACAGATTTAAAATTCTATGTTAAAGAATCCTGAATCAGATTTGACACCAAAGCTGCATTATTTTTTTAAATATGCACATTGTTGCTAATCTGCATACTGTCTTCCAAATTCCCTTTTCCCGTTTCATATAAATACTAAACCTCATCTTTGGCTTTAATTTATTACAATCCTTCTATCTTGCATTTATCTTGTATTTTATCTACTAGTGGTTTATTTACAATAATCTCATTTGCAAGAGGTAAAGAGCACATAACAATCTATATTCTAATGATGGTGCATACCCTCATGGGGGCTCAGATGAGCTAAAAACAATTGCTTATCTGCATGTTTGAAAGTGCACACGGAAATGTTTTCCTAGGTGGCTGGTGGATACATGTATCTTGTGGATTAAGAAGCTACATTCCTAATGGCTGCCCTTCTATTTTGTTCTGAAGTGTTAAGAAACACATTGAAAGATAGAGTATCAAGGACTGAATGTAGTTTTGAGGTTGGCATTGAATGTTTGTGTATGCAGTCACAAAAAGTATGATTAATTGCTTATCTATGCATATGATGTTGAACACAACTTGTCTAGAAGAAACTGAATGCACCTCATTTTATTAGATGTAGCAGTTACTCTGAGCAGTTCCATGGAACTCTCAACCCATTGACAAGAAAGTGCAAGAGCTTTCTATGGAAGGACAGCATTTTAAAAAAACTTTAAAAAAATTTAAGGCGTTTCTGTGGTTCAAGGATTAGGGGCTATAATTTAATGTGAAATTGCTCTAAAGCAGAATTTGTGTGGAGCTTATAGATTAAATCACCTATATGGTAGTAGGAAAATTTTAGAAGAGTATCATTTTGCTTCACCAGCATCTCGACAGATTGGGCTGTTGAAGTTGCTCTAAATTAAATACCTCATTTGAATAGATGATGATAAATAGAATGCAGGCTCTTGCCACAGCTACGTTTTGCTAAATGATCCTTTTCCAACTCTCAAACACTCTGCTGTCAATCGAACATCTATTGCCACAGGAGAAGCTCTGCCATCTATATTAGCATTTAAAAAACAAAATCCAAGCAAACAACAAACACAACCAAATAAAAACCCACAAAACCCTCAACAACAACAACAAAACCCTCCACAAAAAGTTCTCAGTATGCAAAACAGAGCCACTGGCTGATAATGAAGAAGGGAAGGTGGCAACACCAGGCATGTTCAGCAGCCTCTCATTGGCTTAAGAAATCTGTCTGCTTGGCTTGCATTAGTTGATTTTCCCACTTTCACTACTGTGTTGGTGAAAAGGAAACTTAATGCTGGGCAGTGCTCAGACTACTGTACTACTACTTTACTTCTGTTAAGTACAGTATAAGACAAAGTAATAAAAACATAATATTGGAGTAGAAATAAAAAGCCTTTTTTTGTCTGGTTTCCATTGACACTTTTCACAGGAGTTCACTTGTTCTCTTGAAGTATTTGGGAGGGGAAGTATCTGGAAGAATATTTTCTGAACACCCACAGTAGTGTGGATCTCTAGAAATATTTTCATTAGCTAATAAAATAAAAATTAATTCATGTAAGAAAACAAGAAACATTTTTAGACTTATATACTATTGCTACAAGTAAGCTTAAGTGCTCTTTCAGATTTGAAATGTTACCAATTTCTTCCTCCTATTATTACACCCCCTTTCTTTTAGTTTCATTTTTTTTACTATGTACCAATCATCTGATATCATGATAAAACTTTCATTCTTTCTTTCATTACATTGCAAGGAAAACACTCAAATTTTTGTCTGAAGAAAGAAATCAGTTCCTTTGTGCAAAAATTTCTAATATCTTCTTTCCAAACGTAAGGTTTTAGCACTGTAAAAGGTTTACAAAGGTGTTTAAAGAGTGCTTGTATGTATGCTGACTACTTTAAAGATATACTGTTAGGGAGAATAATAAGGGAGAATAATAAAATCTAATAGCTGTAGACTGTTGCCATGTGTAAGAATGGGGTTTAAAAAAAAAACCAAAAAACAAAAAACCATGATAAGCAAAACAAAGAGTACTGAGAAATTTGGGTTTTCATTAATGAGGAACTAGATGGTGTATGTTGAGATGGTGTATGTTGAGATGTTTGTAATGGTTAGGTGAAACATTATCAAAGAGGGAAGTACACAGCTTCCTCTGCTGTACTGAATGACTTTCAGATGCATGTTTTCTCCTTTTTTTGGGGGGGGTGTGCAACTTACTCCTTTCTGGTACTTACAAATGAACAAACAGTCTTGGAGAAAATGTTCTGTAGATTTACATCCAGTTGTCTGAGATGACCACAGTACTTCTACAAATACATAATCACCACTCCCACTTAAACTTCAATTCAGGGACTGTCTGTTGCCTTTTATGCATAGATGGGTCCATCATCTAAGACAGCTTGGAAAAATTGCATTTTCTTTTTTTTTGTTTGTTGGTTTTTTGGTTTTTTTTTTGTTCTCATAATATTGACTCTAATACAGCAATAACAGAAATGGTGATATTTAATATTTTATGCATATCAGAATTATGTATTAAGCTTCACTTTGCTCAAGTTTGCATTTTCAAGGCTTCAGGCTGTGAGTGAATAAATATTGTTTCATTGTTCTGCTTTATCCTCATTCATCAGCTTACATTCCTATGCCTTATTCACTGCAGCAATTTCAAACTCTTCTCTTTCTCCCTCTGTCTTTTCTTTTTTTCTTTTTTTTTTTTTTCTTTAAATAGGACTGACCAAGAAAACAGAAGAACTGAAGAACCCTGCACACTTCACCTCAAGGACGAGTTTTGGTATTATTCTTATTTTCCAGAAAGGTAGTCAGTTCAAGTGCCAATGACAAATTTGAAAGCTACCAATTAATTGTGACCTCTCAGCTGAAACATTTAAAACTTAAAGACGTTTAAGGAGTTCCCATCTCAATGTAAACTGAACATCGATTGAGTCAGAATTCTGTAACAAAATAATTTTTGCAAAATATAAAACCATTTCACTGTGAACATCTAAGTATGAAATAGCAAATTCTTAGAGAATCAATGGCATGGACTTGTGAGGAGTTGCTAAAAACTGCTCTGGTTCCAAAATCTGTAATTGTGAGACAGCTGTATAAGAGCCATAAAATCTAGGGCAACATTGAATTATTTCATCCTAAGGTCATACTTCATCTTCCTACAAAATTTGTTTAGTTTCTTAAATCTTTCTCTGCTAACAGTAGCATTGTAGGTGAGGATGTCACAAGCAACAGCTTGCCCACAGATAGGCAGCTTGTCTGCAGGTGTGCTCTGCCACAGGACTGTTGGAAGTCAGCTTATCGTCCTGCTGCTACTGAACTACTTGTCTGAGATGTTCACAAAGGGTTGAACAAAACATTTTACAGGCATTGTTTGTCATTTTACATCTTAAATTTATAATCTTAATTCTTTTTCGAACAGCTATTTGTCTGCAATTTAGTGTAACATCTTAGTATGAAACAATGTATTAGATACAGCAATGCTCTGTTACTCTGTAAAAAGTTCAGATTAATGACATTATACTCCTTTCTGCAAAGGCAGTGAACCAAGTACCATTCTTTTTATTGAGTTTCCAAAATTAATTTATGCTCAAAATTTGACAAGAAAAATATAGCTTTTTTGTTCTTTTTTTACAACTCAGGTGTAGTGATAAAATTACCTGAATCAATTTTATTACTGGATATTGAAGACATATTTATTTTTTCCCACTAAGTAGAAGCAACCTCTATCAAATCAACGTTACACCACAGCAAATCTCTGCATTCAGAGATTTGAAAAGTAAATCAGGAAGGAATAACTCATAGCCGTTGTGTTACATCTTTCTGAAAGGAAACCACTCTCAAGAAATGCACTGCACTGATTGTCGTCCTATGCTTCATACATTATTTGGATTAAGAGACTTGTTATGCTCCAGACAACTTTCAGCTGACAAAGGAAAAGGAAAAAGGACTTTCTCAAGCTTGTTGCAGCCCAGAATCTTATTTGTTAGTTACAGTGGCCCAGTAATTTCAAAAGCTTATTTTCAGCTCTTCAGCATTTCAACTTGTTCAGCATTTGTTAAAAAGGATTTCTTGACTGAAGCATCATGAGCACACAGTGATGTCTACTAACGTTTATGGCCCTGTGTTTTAAATCAATATTTCTAAAAATTAATGTAGCAAACCAACTGCTCTTCCTCAACCACCTCACCAAGGACACGCAAAGACCGTAACATAGCAGGTGTGCATAAAATTTTAACAGCTTAAGGTATGAAATCCTCACATTTCCTATGGCAAAGCAACTGACAAATTATTTTCAAAAGTCTTCAGAGTTTCAGGAGCAGACAATGATAAATAGGGCAGCAGAACCCACTCTGCACCTTTCCTACCCGGTAGTATAGACAGGCCAAAGCTACAGTCAGAACTATATCAGCAACACCAGGATGAAACTCGCAAAAAGGAAAAGCTGAATAAAAATCCATTGGTTTAGAGGAAATGAATGCACAGCTTTTTATGTGTGCTTGTTTATTAGGTTGCCTTGGCATTGGGAATGGGAACACAGCTGAGAAACACCTTCTTTCTGTCATTGATTCACCAGTTCTTACAACACTTCCAGCTATTATTGGTATTTGCTAGATCTTTTGTAGAAGGCCACAGATACGTTGCCTGACATCCCTGAGCACAGCAGTTTAACGTAGCTTTGTCAGTGTGGTTATTTGTCCAAACTGACTTATAAACAGTTTCTGCCTAAATGCTAGATTTCTGTGGGCAATGAGGTTAATCTTTGCTGCGGCACATTTAGAACTTTTCAATAGGTATCTTTTTAACTTCAAATCAATGGCCTCATCAACTGAAGGTAATGTCAGACTGACTGTTGATGCCTGCCAGTAATCTATGTAGCAAATCCTAGAGGGATCATTCCCTTCAATTTCATTACAAAAATAAACAGGAAATATGGCTGCTGTGAGTGGATTGACGGTACCCTTTTGATCAATATTTATTTATTTATTTTTCCCAGAACACCCTGTGAATAATGGGTGTCACTATTTTGAAAGTACACTGTAATTGTTGTATAGACAGACCTTACCTGGGCCTCATCATAGAATGATTTTATTATTTTCAAGAAGTAAGAAGTAATAGAACTTTTTTTAAACAAGCACAATCCTTAGAGGACTTTGAATGTAGTAGTAGTTCTTGTATGGAAGAAAGACTAGCCTGTATTGGATTTATTCTACTCAGCACTGGTGAAGCCACACCTGGAGAGCTGTGTCCAGTTCTGGGCTCCACAGTACAATAGACATGAACATACTGGAGAGAGTCCAACAAAGGGCCACAAATACGATGAAGGGACAGGAGCATCTCTCCTATGAGGAGAGGCTGAGAGAGTGGGACTGCTCAGCCTGGAGAAGAGCGGGCTCAGGGGGCATCTCATCAATGTGTATAAATATTTGATGGGAGGGAATGAAGTTGAAGGAAACAGTCTTATCAGTAGTTCCCAATGAAAGGACAAAAGGCAATGGGCACAAATTAGAAAACAGGAAATTCAGTCTGAACACAAGACAATAATTTTTTACTGAGGGTGGTTAAACACTGGAAGAGCCTGTCCAGAGAGGTGGTGGAGTCTCCATCCTTGGAGATATTAAAACTCTCACTGGACATGGCCCTCATCAAACTGCTGCAGGTGGCACTTCTTGAGCAGGAGGCTGGACCAGGCAGTTTCCAGAGGGGTGTTCCCACTCAGCCACCCTGTGATACCCGTAACTCAGTATCCCAAAAGAAACAGCAAGCAGAAGATTGAATCAGGATCCCTTTCCATTTGGTCATTGCTATCTCCAATAATTTTATAGGGTTACTAACAGATTACCTACAAATCCTATGTCTTTATTTCATATATTTAATCCCCCATTTTGGAGAGTTTGCCCTGAAATATGAATATAAACCATAAGCAGACAAGTCATGGCTGGTTAAGGATTTTGAAGGCTCACAGGAACTGATCACTATTTTAAGACTGCATTGGGACATCCAGGCTCCATTAAGTCATTTCTTGAAGACAATGTTATTCTGACACCGCTTTTGGCCTAATATGGCTTATACTTTTACAAGTTTGTGACTATCCTTAGTTATGCCTCCCCCAAAGACAAGTAGCATAATGCAAAGGCAATTAGGTAGACTCTCAGTTCTTAATGCTCTTGATATAAACTTAACACTGTAGGTGGCTGATTGACTGCTGGTATGTCTCCCCGTGTGTCACAGTGGATTTCCCTGGCTAAATCATTTCAAAAGATGATTGTCAGTTGGCATTAAAATCCACCTGGCACATTTTGAACAGACTGGCCAAAGGCTGACAAACAATGACTGTTTTGTGAGATTAATAGTAGGAAGAACATATATATCTCTGGTTGGGGTTTTCAAAAAATGCATAATTCCATTACTATAAATGTTGGTACAAATATTACTCAAAGGAGAGAGGTAAAAAAGAACACCATTTTCTGTATAATACGTTTAAGAGAAAAAAAGTGAAAACATTGCTTTCTGTTTATATCTGGCCCCCATTAGACATAGTTCTTCTGAACACTCATTAATTCCAATAACAAATAGCCTTTAAACTCATGGAAAATACTTTCTGCCAGGACGCCTGAAAACCTCTTGACAACAGATAAGCAGTTCTCTCTGCACACTGAACTGCATGAGCAAGAATCTGTCTCAGTTATTCATCTGCTGTTGCATGTTTCTTGTCTCATGACTGGACTGCAAACTTTCTGGAGCAGGGCTAATTTATGTTGTGCCTCAACATAATGCTAACAATTCCTGATGCTGATGCAGACCTGATGTCTCTAGTTTACTACACTAACATAAATAATAATTGCCTAATTAATAATTACCTAGAGGAAAATCTTCCTCTTTCCTCTGCCAGTTGAAGACATGCATCTAAATAGAACTAAAAAAAAGAGTAGGTCAGGCGCAGTGTCACAGACAAGTCACAACAGTGTTAAGGCACCATTAAAAGCCGGAATTGAATGGACAAGTCTGTTGTGAAATAACAAGGATTTCAAACTTCGTACTCAAGTACATAACATATTTTCTGAACATACCTCTTCCCGTCCCTCCCTCAGTCACTCTTGTCTGTATTCTAACTACAGGGAAAAAAGCAACAAAAATACTCATGTAATAAACGTTGAATCCCTATGTCTTTTTCCTTCTCTAGAAAGACATGTATTTTAAAATCAGAACTTTAAAGCAAGGCCACGTTTTGTTCGGAGAGTTATTCTTTAACCTCACTTTGGGGAAGCATTCTTCTGTCTGCATCCAAAAACATATGGGGACTGAGTCATTCTGTTTCCTTTTTCATCCACTGAGCCCAAATAGAGCAGGATAGATTTCATTGCCCTCAGTATGCCCTCATAACATTTCCAGCTTTGCATTAGGACTGTGATTATAATCAGATCTCATTCTTCAGGGCTTCAGCTGATCAGCTGTAAGAGTCAGGGCCGTAATTTGACTTGTAAATTCTCCTCTTCCTCTACACATGCATCTTTTCTTTTGAAGCACTGGCAATTGACTGCAGCTGGCTATTAAGTGAGGGGTACCCATACTTCGAGGTGGCACCGTGCTTGAAGGTGCTTGACATGTCTCTGATTAGGCTCTCAAAGTCATTCTGACAACACAGTTTAGGTCCAGGAAGGAATTATCAATAAAAACCAAAAAACCCACAAGACTTCCAGGGGGGTTAATTATTCAAGGTTGATCAAATATAATTTTTTGGCAGACTAAAATTTGACAAAATAGGCACTTACATAACTAATATGATGCCAAGGCAGTTGTGGAAAAAGTTGGTTTGGGGGTTTCTGGTTTAACTTTGAACTTTTTCTCTAAAAGGTTCCATTTTTATGTCAAGTAACCTTGAAACAGGCAGCATCTCAATTGGTTTTTTTATTTGCTTCGGTGCCCAAGTTTCCCTAGCATTATGTGACCAGACTACCTATCGCAAATGACTACATTGTGCTTCATGAAATATACCCATACTTCAGCCTTATGACTCTGCTACCCTCCTCTGCTAGTGGTCTGAAATACTGAAACTATTCTGGGGCTGGAGTTAAAAGTCTCTCTTTTCAACACTAGATACAGATAGTTTTTCGAATCTAGATACAGACAGGTTTTTGAGTCATGGACAAACTGATCACATGAATGAAGTATTTCTTAGTAATCTGATGCTAAGGGAGCAGTAATGGATATTTCACTTGGTTTGTCACATGTTTCCAATGCTGTGATTTCAGAAACAGTTATGCGACAACCGTTCAAGTTTTCTGAGATTGAAGCTGGTGATAACAGCCCCTCCACCTCAGTTGCTCTATTTAACTGCACTGGTATCTTTGGTAAAGAAATCTTTTTCATCCCTTTGCCCAACATGTAATTCCTAAAGAGGGATTCCTGCATTGAAAGCCCCAAACATCATTCCTTCCTATTTAGTTCCATTAGTACACCATCAAAATGTATCAGAAAACCTACAGAACTGATTGCCTTCTTTCAGTGGAGGAAGAAAAAAAAAGGGGGGAGTAGGAGGAAGAATATAATTTTCCTTTAATTATTAGGTTTCCAGAAGTATAGATACTTAGAAAAGAGATGCTAAAACAAAGATCCCAAAATCAGAGACTTCTGCTGTGAGTTTCTGTCTACTTATTTATGTAGATTACTAATAGAAATATTTATCTGTGCAACTGAAAACTAAGAGGAAGAAGGAAGGGAAGGCAGTTGTGCCTAATGAAGAAACTAGCTTTGAAAAAGAAATGAGCTTCTGGGCTTGCTAAGGGCAAATTGCAGGCAGAAAGGGCAGTGAGGATTTTGGATCTTGTTGATAATCTTGTTGATAAGTCACAAATGGATGCTGAAACTGAAGCAACACTTGAAGCTAAAATGAACAAGTCAGGTCATAGGAAAGGGCAAGTTGTATAGAAATGCTGGCAGACAGAGCAGATGAAGAGGTGCCATGGCTTCCCAGAGAAGGCCCACAAATAGATGAAAACAGCAGAAATGGAGATAAAATAGATGCATGCACGGTTTTGTGTCCAGGATGGAGTCTGATCCTGTATATATTAATCCCAGTAAGGTGTCTAGGTATCTTTGAAGACCTGATTATTCGCCAGCCTTACTTAGTTCATGCAAAGGCAGAAGGAATTCTCAACTAGATTAGAGCACAACAAAATGAAAATCCTTTGTTAACAGAAGTGGTGGCACCCTCATCAAATATGACATTTGGTAGATTGGTCCTTTTCTCATCATCAAATAAAAAGCTCTAGGGGAATCTGTGGAAGAGAAACACAAGCAGCTGTTCCCAGATAAGAAAACATAGAAAATTGTTCCAAATAATTAGGTTGAAAGAGCATTGTTGGTGATTCATGAGAACATCAGTAGAAATCAAACAAAATAGGTCTTTTCCACCAGAAGAAAGTTCCTCTATTGACTACGGTATTCATGAAAGTTTATAATAATGTCCATAGTTAATGGATGCAAAAACACTCTGAAGTTCAAATAGCATAAAGAAAATACAATGTGATTTCTAATCAAAATGGACTTATTAATGTGCTTAACTTACTGACTTTTTTTTTCATGGGATTTTTTACTCATGCAAACAGTATTGTCAGAGCAGTTTTATTGTGCTGGCAACACTGACAACTGTATCTGATGTAAATTTCAGAATTTTAAAATAGCTGCTTTATTTTGAAGGGTAATTATATTACAATATGACTTCTAATCCAGAGTTATGTACTTTTTATAGAAATACTTGCATCTGTTTAACTATCCCAAAACTATTATAATGGTCTTTTTCCATTATTTCTTATTTTTAACGTCTCCTAAATTTTCAGTTTAAGTGAACCCCAGATCTCAATGAAAACTTTAAGTCATTGCTCACACACACAGCAGGCAATTCTCTCAGGAGTCTCCACCAAGAATTGTGCAGAGCCTGCACCATTTAGCCAAGACCCCAAGACAGTAGACTGGGGTCTCAGCTGAGGTAACACATAGCACGCTTCGGTAATCAATATGAAGGACAAACTCGCGAAGCTTTGAAACCAGTCTACAGTCTACTAGACAGTAATAAGACTGTAGACTGGTTTCAAAGTCTGGTGAGTTTGTCCTTCATATTGATTATGTAGGCGTGCTATATGTTACATTTGTTTTTGTAGATTCTTCTCCAATTCTGACTGTTTCTGCTATAACATGCAAACTGGGGGTAATGCCTTAATTTTTTCTGCTGTAATGGTTAAATAGACAAAATATCACGTTTGGCACTGCCTTTACCTAAGCAAAATTTGCAAGGAGCTGTCTTTAGGAAAGCCTCTTTGGACTTATTGCATTATGCACTATTTTCATAAATAAATTAACTGCTGTGAAGAATATGTATGGGTTTCTGAGGTATGACCCAGGCCCTCATGTCCATGCTCCAGAGGACTGCAGCCTCTGTACTCCTGAAATCACTTTTAATGGAGTTTCCTGCTGCATTTTCTAATCTTATATTTTTGTCTTAAAACAGCAGATATTTTTCTTTTGTGGTCTAGTCATCACAGAGTGAGATTTTGAGATGACTTTATGAATTTTTAATTTTTATAAGAGTATGTCCAGGTAAATAGATATCTAGGCTTTCCTTTTTTCCTCTTGTTTACTCCCTTTCAGTGGGCAGTGGATGAGTGCATCTGGCTTCTTGAGCTGTGGATACTCCCATCTCGATGGTCCTATCCTGTCTGTAGCTCTTACCTTTCTGCAGCTCTTTACAGCAGTCTAAACCCAGGTTGCAAAGGTGTGTTGTGTCAGACCTTGGAGAGGAGGGGAGAAGTTTGTAACAGCAGTTAAAGACAGAAAGTTGCACAGCAGCTGGGATATCCAAGAGCATGCTAAAGGTACCGGGTACATGACACGGGCAATTGATTCAAATGCCAAGTGTTCCTTTATAAAGCTAAAATACTTTCAAACCATCAGATATTTGGGAAAAGTGAAGCGAGTCTCAAACTGTCCTCCTTAAAGTACAAAATCCTTCTCTTTCTTTCTCCAGAAAAAAGCCACACTTTCACTTACCAAATACATATATTTCTAATAAAATTCTGTGTAATTTGTAGCTGATTTTCCCATTTAAATTTTGGTGTTTTTTTAAGATTCGATCATCTGTAAAGGCTTTTAATTTTTTTCCTGCATGCTTTTACACTACATGTTCTAAATACAAAACCTCCCATCTTAAAAATAAACAAAAATACTCCTTACTTTGTCCTTTTAGAAAAGTCATCTTAAAAGTCAATAAATGTATTACTTTTATTATGTATGTTGTTGCAATGCAACATATTTGGATTAAGCTCTTACACCTAAGTGATTTATTTCTTTCTTTTAGACACAAAGTTTCACAGCTTTCTTGTGAGCTTTTATTCTGAGGCTCACATTTTAGATGAATTCATCAGTTTGTTTTCCTAGTTTATTAACTAAGTTCCCACCATTCCCTAAGTTGGCTTGTTCATTTCAGAAAGTCCTGTCAAAACCAGTTACCAGAATGATGAACAGTGTCTGTACTACAAACTATTCTCAGAATTTACAAGTTATATCCAAGAAAATTTTATTCCAGAAGGCAGAAGTTTTATGTTTATTTTTCTAAAAAAGTGTGAATAATGGATGTTACATTTGGCATGCAGATCAATGAAATATTATTTCCTTTGGGCTAATCCCTGAGTAACACATCATAGTCACAAACAGTCTTAATCTCATAACGCACTCAGGAGCACATTGCCCTGAAGCCCTTGGAAATCTCTACATCTCCACTACATGAAGAGAAAGTAGGTAGAATCAGTGTCTTTATCAGTGCTTACAAAATACTGTTATCAGGAACTAGAAAAACGTCTCTGATCACACACACAGAATTATGATGATTTGATAACACAAGGTTGTTGCCCTCATTATCATTAAAATCCAGCTAGGCTTAGTGACCTTTATAATTTGTTCTGTATAAAATGCTTAACTGTAATGATAAGTCAAGTGTAAGTCAGTTGACTAAATACAACCCACATGGTATTGCTTAGGAAGCCATAGCAGTCAAGCATTTCCATTTCTTCAGCAGATGTGTTATTGCATCACTTAATAGTGAAGAACGCCAGTAAACGATAGGGACAAGTGCAAATTTGCTGCTCTTACTGATCTTCAGCTGGGAAATGACAAAGGGGAAACTTTCATATATTTTCCTATTGTCTGAATGCCTGGTTATGCTAATTCTGTGCTCAATACTTCAGGTAGAGCCTAGGAAGGGTTAGTTTTAGTATTGTTCTGGCATTCACGTTGACTCTGTAAAAATATCTTTAAAATGAGTGAAGGCTTATGTAAATGACTGCAGCTGCAGTGGTCTCCTAGGGAGTGCCTGGGACACTATATTACCTGAGGAAAGAGCTTGTGATCAGCCTCAGGCTCCCACACTGCCTCACTCTTCTCATCTTGGCTTGCCTGAAATGCCCCCGTTGCCTTGGTCCCCATGGACACTTAAACACAGCAGGTGGCCTGCATGAAATTCATACACTCTGCTTAAAGGCCTTATGGATGCAATGGCATTGGACTAGCTCAGGATGACTTGAACCCAATCCTCAAAAATGTCTTGGGAGCTGTGAGACCCTCCAAGCCCTCTCCCTTGTTCTTTCCTGCCTGCCCATCTCCAACAGTGAGAAGCGTTGGTCACCGCTCGTGCCAGCTTGAAGAGCCACAAACAATGCCTCCTGCATCAGTGGGATCTCCTCAGGCGCTGTGCCTGCTCAGAAGGGGCTCCAGAAGACAGCCTGCTCTCCTCTGAGTGCTTTGGAAATTCCTCCTCTATGTAGGAAGCTTATCTGGACATCTTTAAGGTGCACAGCACCCACTACACTGGAGACTTGGGCAGAGGGAGACTTCTCCAGCCAGACCCAGAAAGGAAGAATTCTTCCTTGCCAAAAAAGAAAGAGCCTTTTACAGTGTCCTGAACCCTTTCCCTCTCATGGCTCTGTGGATGCCTGGATTTTTCCTGCTACCCAGGAGCAGAACTCTGATAAGGATGGTTGCTAAAATAGATCAGCAGAGGGAAACAGGACAGAAACAGGAAAGATGGCCTTTCCTCACAGCTCACAAGCATGTAAGAAGCCCTGCCTGATCTCGGCCTGTGAGGTATATACCTGTACTGTTTTTATAGAAATCTAACTCCAGGCAGTCAAGAAATTTGCTGTACAGAAAAAGCAGAAGGAAGCCCTTGGAGCTTCAGCCCTGATTTTAGATTCACTACTGAGAAGTGTTAGGGTATGCGTTTGCTCATAAATAAGGTAATGTTTCTGGGCAAAAATCATGCACAGATGTTTCATAGACAGGAAGATGTCCACTGGCATGAAAAATAACAACGATAGTAATCTTCCTGAACAAGCTTCGTTGGAATTCCTCCTTAAATTATTCTGAAAACCTTACATTATGCAATATTCCTGATAACTGCACCAAGCTGGGATTAGGCAGGCTCATCCCCACCATCTGCCACTAGTTCTTCAGCTCCTTTGTGCTCTGAAGCAAGTTTAGATGTTTTAACCAGGATAAATGCTGATCCTGTTGAAGTCAGCAGGAGTTTTTCCACAAATTTCAGTCACAATTGTGCAGGGCTGCCAATGAAGAAAAAGAGATGAAGAATCCTGGACTCCCAGTCAGCTGCTGCGTCGTAAAATCTGAGGCAGCAGCATTGGAACATGGTGGTGTAAAATGACAGAGACCACTATGCGTATGCCGCTGTGAGGGGTGCAGGAAGTTACCGACTTGCATTTCCCTGTGAAACAATGAATAATTCAAATTAGCAAACAACTTCCACTCTTCTGGTCATGAGCTGCAGAAAGACTGACCATATTCAACTATAGGGCACTCAGGAGTGCAAGAAGAGAGTCTTTAACATAACCCCAGGATTATGTCTGCTAAGTACTTTGTATTCTTTACCACTGTTCTGAGGATGTCAAAAAGTTATTTTCCTAATTTTTGAAAAATTATTTCCTGAGTTAGTACAAGAAGCCTGGTAGCAAAGCAGACTGCAGAAATCATTTCCCCTCATGCCATTTTTTTCAGAGGTCAAAGGGTTTTGCCCTGTGATAGCACCACATTTTGTGGAAATCAGTACTAAAAAAACCATGCTGTCAAAGTCTTCATGCTTTTTCTTATCTTCTTAATCTTTACCTTTCAAATCTTACTTTTTACAGCAAAAATAGCAAATTATACATCTCTTTATAAAGATCATGGTATAATTAGAACTGGTCCTAAAGTCTAGTTGTGAGGGAGAAATTATCTGAGTCATGTCAAATGTCCGGTAGCAGGCAGTAAACGTAAAGAGAAATGGGACTATTTTAAATAAAAGAAGTAGAGCAATTTTTGCCCTTGATCTGTTCTTCCTGGCTCCAACTTTTTCCGCAAAAAAGGAGCTATTTTAAAGCTATTTCAAACCAAATGCTTTCTTGATCCCTTTTTGTTGGAGGAAATGTCTACAACAGGGTCTGAGAAACATTACAAGGTCCCATTGCAATATGTCAACCAAATTGCAAGTTTGTGTAATTTACCTTAGTAAAGTGAATCCACTTTTCTAAAGTTCTTCTAGTTGTAACACTCTTAATCATACTATTGGCAGGGCTGCTAGCACTGCCTATTCTCATTACTCACCAAGATCCTGTTTTCAATAGGATAGGTCTTTTCTAAAATTGAACCATTTGGGCTGAAATATTCTATGCCAGAGACTGCCTCAGCATGAGTTGGTGATTATTGTAAAGCAGTGTTGATGACTGTAATTTCAACCAATATCTTTCTGGCATTTCCAAGAAGGAAGATGGGAAAAAAAATGTACCTCCATCTTAAAATCTTTGATGATACTTTTTTTTTTTCTTTTTTCTTTTCTTTCCCCCTCACCTGTTTGAAAAGCCCACTCTTTGGGGCAGCAATTGAAATTAGGCAGAAAAGCTTCTGGAATTATATGACTTGTGTAGACTTAATGGAAATTGCCTGTGTTTGGCCAAACCTAAGCCCCCAAACAAACTGCAGTTTTGATTAGTAGCTGTGAACTGTTCTATGTTGCTATACTGAATGAAAAAGCAAAAGCATTTCCAACTAGGACATTTTTTTCACTGTAGTCCTTCTGGCTATGTCTAAATGAAGAACTCAAGAGCACAGGAGTGTTTCTGGCACTGGATACACACCCCGTGAGACCCCTCCAGGGCAAGACCTCTGCTCACACCAGTGCACCAGGCATCTTTTCCAAGTGTGCAGTGGAAAAAACAACACTGAAGATGATGAGGACCTCAGGAACAGCCATCAAAGTCATACAAATACCCTTTGAAAACAGGGCCACACATTGACCAGAGAAGACAAGATACTTACTGAATCAACGATTTGATGGTGTGCCCTGGGAGAGGAATGGCTTTCTGATTGTCAGGATTAACATTATCATTCTTTGTTTTGTGGTAACATTTAGAAGTTATGCTGGTTTTGTTTGATTCGGGGTGGTGCTTTTTTTCATTTTTGCGGGAGGGAAGGGTGTGCTTGTTTGGGTTTTTGTTGTTGTTGGGTTGCTGTTTGTTGGGGTTTTCTCTCCTCCAGGTGCTCATTTCTCAGATCATCTAGCAAAGTTTAGGGATATGTCTGCTGCCAGCTATGGAAATGTATCTGCTTTACCTGTTCTGCTGCTCCTTTCCTCTACTGGTTTTGCAATTTTTCTGAAGACTTTAAAACTCCTTTATGGACATGCAGAGTTTGAAACTCATTGTATTTTAATTTCCATTGCTACTTGCATTTAGAATAAAAACTAATCTTTCAATCAATTAAAGTTTTTTTTCATAATTCCAAGACAAACTTTGTGAAGAAATAGAATTATTTCATCCAGAAAATACTGTCTCTCAAGTGTATGTCTTCTCCTGAAATATAAACACGGAAAAAAACCCCCATATTTGGCCAAGACTGTAGGTGAATATTTCAAAGGTTATTTTGTTTTAATTTGCCTCTTTTTTTCCAAACACAAGCCTTGAATTACATGTACAAGAACTGTAATATAATACAATTGCTCTCAAAGAAATTAGGACAGCTATAGATAGATAGGAGTAGCACATCTCATGTCTTTCACACATTAAAGAAAACCTAGTCTGCTTTTAAAAGGAAAGAACATGTGGGAGGAGATGGAAACTAGGGAAAAACAAATCTACCTACACATTTCTTTTTAACTTAAATCATCAGTTGAAAGCTTTCATGGGATTTGAGGAACTATTATCCAAAAAATTACAGTCACAAATTTATACTTAATTTCATTATATCATTTACCATCTGTGGACCTCAAAACAATTTTAAAACATTAATGAAGCATGCCTTATGTACAACATATTGTTTGTAAAAATTGTTACGTCTACATTGTAGACGATGAAGTGGAGGAGGTTAGATATGACCGAAGTGACACATAAATTGCATTGGACACTTGTGGCTCTTTGCGGCTAGCAAATGTTTTCATGGTCAAAGCCAAACGAACCAGAGTGAAGAGGAGCTGCAACTGGACAGTGGAAGGGAGTGGTTGCCTCGTATGCTTGTTTGGGAGGTGACGGCGACATTGACTTGGAGAGTCAAATGCGGGGGCTACTCTGTGGACAGGTTTAGCAGGTCATCGTGACCTTGGAGAGTGTAGGGCTAAAATCTTGCCACTAGATAGCAGTATTGTTTATCATTCAAGTTTACTCCAAGATCCCCGTATCTCTAGGTCCTTTCTCTGGCAGAGTAAATTCAGTTGGCTCCCTGACTGTAGTACCACTTTGTCTGTTTAATTTACACAGAAGATGGATGAAGAGGTAGACAGCCACCAAAATGACCCAGTCTGATTCTTTTTGTAGGTCTTCATTTGCATAGTAGCTCCTGAATATTGAATGAGAAGGCATGCAAACCTGTGCATTTAAAATTATACAGATGCCAGTGTAAACACAGACATGAGGTGTCATATGTTTCTATAAAGTTTTTAAAGAATTTATTATCTCTCTGTGTTTATATAGGTCTGCATGCACACACATATAGTTAAAGCTGAATCTAACTTGAGGAAGCTTTAAGTCTCAAGCTTATTTAGGCTCTAATCTTCACAAAAACATTTTGGTTTTAATTATGATCTTTATAGGTGTCTACCATTTGATCTTCAACAGTAGAAATTGTAGTAAGAGGTTTGCTAAGAAGATGGTGAATATAAATATTTCCTAGTTGCCTTTTATGACTGCCTTTGGTAATATTAGTAAAGATGTTGTTTCACTGGCCGTTGGACTTCTGGTAATGACATGGCTTCTTTTTTCCAGAAGATACTAATCCAATCTTTCTGAAGATGCTGCGTTTTCTTCTAAAAAAACACCTATAGACTAATCAGAGGTTTTAATTTTCTTAGTTGTTAATATTTATTTCAGTAAATTTCATAAAAAAGTATCTTGGTCTCTTGCATAGTTTTACTATATCTACCAAACACAATTTGTCAATGTTTGGAATCTATAACAGTGACTGAGCAATATTTTAAAGGCTTAAAAAATATGTGGCACTTTTTTTTAAGGTGATACAGTATAGTTCCTTTTTCTTCTATGCTTTTCTGCATACATGTTTTCCACTGTAATATCAGCAACCAGTTTTTAATTGAGCCCAACTGATAGGATGTTGTTGCTGAACATCATCTCCAAAACATCATTAAATCAGTCAGTACTTGATATTTGATATAGAGTAAAAATAAGCTGAAATAAAGAAGAGCAATCTCTCTTTTTAAAGGCAAAACATTGTATAGGAATATATTACATGTGCAGGTAGACATGGGTCTTAAAATATCCTGTGAGAATTTACTATTTTATTTCAAGATTGGTTTTGCTTATTTGGACAGTTCTACATCCTAAGGTTCACATACACTTGTATTTTGAATGAACATGGGTAACTTTGTATGTACAGAGATGAGCTCCAAAACATGAAGCTGTTCAAAGTCATGAATAGTTTTGAATGGTCTTGAGAAACATACAATAGGTACTTCCTAGATAATTCTTTGATTATTTTTGTATAGTTAGGAAATAACTTTGTAAACTGAATGTTTGAAGTTACAAATGGCAGACAGAATTGATAAGGTCCAGAAGACATAAGACAGAAGGAAAAATCCAAAAGTCAAGAGTTATTTGATACCAAAGTTACACGGGAAATTTAAAGGCGTCTTTTCAGAGAAAAGAAAAAAAAAAAAAAAAAAAAAAAAAAAAAAAGGATGAGTGTTGAATGTTCTGCTCTCACAAGAGTTATCGTCAATAAATATGAATCTTTATTGTTTTTTTCCTGAGAAATCTTATGGTGCTTTTATCCATTAGAAGCCTGTTTAGTGTAATACTAAAGATTACAATAATTTACCATTTTTTTAATCTCATTTCTTCCACTGGATACCTTAGAGGTTTTTTAATCAACAAGTCAATTTCTTTAATAAGAACAAAGTGAGTTAATACCCATGTAATAACAGTGCTTGGAATAGCACATTTTGAAATGAAGTCAATTCATTCAAAACTTTTCTCAGGTCTGAAAATATCCATTAGGCAATTCTACGTATTGCTGACTCTTTCTGGCTGAGACTGTGGGGCAAAAAGGTTAAAAACAGATGTCACGGTCATTTGCAGTAGAATATTGTATGTCTGTGGCTGCCCCAGAATGAAAAAATCAATATAAGTATCTTTCCTTCATGAGAAGTATCTAATAAATAAACAGTGGAGCTTTCTTCTGTTATTATGTTTCAATATATATTTTTATCTCCCTTTGATGGAGAAAAAAATGTTAACCTGAAGAATCGAGTTCAGTTTTAATTCTCAGTTCAGAATCCAGAGTTCAACATTTTCACTTTTTTTCATTACAGGTGCATTTTATCAATGACAGACCCTACTAGGCTTCGTGACAACTGTGAGGTTGGCCTATTTGATCTTGATACTTACTGTGATTTACCTCACTTTGTTTCTATCGAAGACTGACAGTGTCAGCTGATGAGTCAA
Organism: Chionis minor; assembly: GCA_013398295.1. Taxonomy (NCBI): domain Eukaryota; kingdom Metazoa; phylum Chordata; class Aves; order Charadriiformes; family Chionidae; genus Chionis; species Chionis minor. The sequence continues at coordinate 4,421 of VZSF01001602.1, read as the reverse complement.
TGATGCTCCACTTCAGTGAGACACGTGCACCCTGCAGTATTTCAATAGAATGAGAGCAGTGTATGTTTCCGTACCTCTCTTCTTCAACTCCCTTGAGGAACATGAGTAAAAAACATCTCAGCTCTCTCTTAGAGTGCTCCTTTTCTGTCAGGTGGCTGAAAAATAAGTTAGAGAATGTATGACTGAGCCATTTCCAGCGAAGCTGAAAGATACAGAAACTTTATTTCTGATCTACACCATTTCCTGTAAGTAGGGTTTGTGCTGGCCCACAGTTCATGCTCAAAGATGCACCTGAGGATGAGGAAGTCAAAACGAAAAGTATCCGTTACCCACAGAAATTGGTCTAAGCACCATGTCATCAGCAAGAGCCTTGTAAAAACCTTTGGCCTGATGGGGAATGTCACAGCCTTCCAACCTCACAGCATGCTGTGACACTGTGGATGTGTTTCAACTTAGCCCCTGCAGGGGCTGCAATTTCCCATAGCGTACCCTCTTGATGTTTTGCCATTGGAACTAGGAAGGAAACGGTCACCTTCTAATGGCTGTGTAGCTAACTGAGACAGCATTTAACTCACTTTGCAGTTTCCCTAACCTGTGGATGAACACTCTGAACTGCCTTATCACTTCTTGCTATGCACTCTGCCGTGTGAAAAAGTGACAATACACTTGTACCAGCCCTAGGTCTGGTACACCACCATGTTCTGCAGAGATAGTGACCCACTAGTGGATATGAAGACTTTGCCAGGGTTGGCTGTGGATCTACAGGTCTCACAAATGATAGTCCTTCTCTGTGCTTTATTTCTTTTCTTCCTTCAGCCACATGAGATAAACCTTATTTCAGTATGCCCTGGGTGAATACCAGAGCATTCAGACCTCAGGTTCATCCTTCACTGATGATGGTGCCAGGAGAGCAAGCCATCAGATTTGTCTGTTGCCTTCAAATGCACAGGAATTCAGATTACTCTATAGATTGATGCATTTTGGGGCGTAGCTTGATCTGTGCCCTTTGTATAGGGCTCTTTTTTTCTTGAAGAGTTCCCTGTTCTACGAAAATCACAAAATAGAGCCTTCTGCAAAATACAGGCCAAAGATTCAATCAATTTACACAAATTGATGGCACAAATTTAGAAATTAATGGTAACATTGGAGGAAAGTGTCACATGGACCAGCCCCCCACGTCCTTCGGTCACATGATCCCACTGACTTCAGGAAATACTGGCTTAAGTTAGACAGCAATGCTTTGATTGTTTTTCCACTCACTCAGAGTGAGCAAATGACTCACAGCAGTCAGTTTGACAAAAAAAATCACGTTTTCAAGTCATGAATAATTAGTAATTAAGCTTTGGTGATACATTTGTTTATCATCTGTGACTCAAGGTATGGATTGTGCCTGTAGAGCTTAGCCTGTGATTTCGCTAAGTGGTAGCTCTCACATGTATCACTTTGTAAATGTGTACTTAGTAATTTGATATTTATGCTATGTGGCACTTAAGTTACATTGTGTTATTTCTGCTCTCTGCAGAAAGAGTTTGGAATACTCTTTACTGTTGGAAAAGATTAAGAGTAGATACACAAACAGCAATGCTAAGTGAGGCTTGACCAAATATTTGTGACATCTTAGATACTCTCCTGATCAAAAAAGCATGATTCATGTTGTGTGAATAAAGTTAGTCCAAAAGAACTTTAGAAAAAAGCTTGTTTTACTCAATGTTCACAAGCAGTTTCTCCATATTCTCTTTTAACTGATTTTTGACTAAAAAAATACTCTTTGAAGACGAAAACATTTGATTTTTTGCAGAACATGTGATTTGTACTTCAAGACAATTTCAAAAGGCAAATGTAAATTTTCTTCTTTTTAATAATTTTCTTTATAGAGTCCAATCTCTTCTACTTCTTACTCATCACTATTTTTAGGAAGTACAATTACAATTTGAAAAATTTTGTGTTGTCATTTGAAATTAGCTTTTCTCAATTATTACTTCACAGTCATAATGAGATGATAATGTGTCTTTGTATATTTCAAGAGCCAGCTGGATGCTTCTTGTCCTTGCTGCAGTAGCCTGATGTTAATTCAGCCATTTCTTTTGATGTCAAGAGATCTGTATTTGATATTTACTAATTTATTCTATGTGACATGTCTGTTGTGACATAGTGAGTTTGGATGGCTGCTACTTCAGAATGAGTGTAGTGTAGTCTCATACCATTTGCCCCATCTAAATTACCTCCTACTAAATTCCATTTACGTGATCACAGTGATTTATCTTCCATTAGACATATATATTCATATATATCAACTATGTGTTTTCTCCCTTTCTCACCATTTTACAAAATTCCAAACTATTCAAGACAGAAGCCAGGTATGCAAACAGGTTTTTTAATACCTACAATTGTGATTAAAGGAAATAATGAAGTGTACCAGAGATAGAAGATTTTTATAAAAAAGAGGAAAGGAGAGAAATAATGCATCCTGACATCAGGGTAATTAAGCATATCATAGGATGAAGAGATGAAGATTGGAGTTAATAACATGCCAGGGCTGTTCCTTCAGCTTTATATCTTTTCTAGCAGCCTCATTTTACCTTGCTACCTCATAGTGAATGATGTCTTAATCTGCTGGTAATTCAGTGTATTACTGAGGGTATCTCTGAAATTAAGAACTTTTCAATATGATGAAAGGTGGTATAATGAGGTATTTAGTGAGGAAATAATAGAATAAATCCTTCTGTAACTCTTGTCTGTTATATGTGCTTGAGTTGAGTTTAGAGATGGGATTTCTGAAAGCTTTGCTCTATTACTGAGTAATTTTTTTCATTCTGTAGTTTGAATTGATGCTGTGAATTGGTCAGAAGAAGGAAAATAAAATAATGTGTCTAAACTATGAGGTTTGGAAGAGCATGAAATTTTTGCAGTGCTTCTTGAGTTTGAACATTTAGATTTTTAGGGGTTTTTTCCTGCTTTTCTTTTTCATCTTTTCTCTCTCCTCCACCTTCTTTTTTTTTTTTTTTTCTTTTGCAAATAAAGAGAATGACACAAAAGTTAGGGGGGAAGAATGGTGTATCAAAAATATTTTCATTGCTTTTTTGGTAGTTTATAACAAAACCCAAACATTTCAAAATTTTTAAAGCCATTTTAGCATTCTATTACAAAAAATACTTTTACTTCCTTTTTATTTTTCTACATGACCACTGTATTAATGGCTTCGTGCTCTCTGCAGTAGTCCTTATTCACAGTTGTCAATTCATTAGTCTCCCAATAACCATTTTCCTGAAATCATCCTCACAAGTCACATTAGCTTTCAGATGTGTGTGACAGGTGAAATGGTGGAGCAGGACTGCAAGACACCTGGTAGTGGAAGTCTTAATATGAAGCTCAGCAAGTATGGAAACACGGAGCCTTTGGGCACAATATTTTACCAGAATTTGTAGTGTCTTGTGTTAGTGCAGCAAGATTATCAGTTTAACATCTTACCTTACATTGTCTCTTCTGTGCAAGATGAGTAAATCGGTGAGGTTTGTAGCAGTGGTTCTGGACAGAAGAAGATATCAGATATACAAACCTTTAGGAAAGAAGGAAAATAAGTATGGCTACATCTATTTTACTGAATAAAATAGAGCCAAGGACCACTCTTTGGCCTTGAAGCCGGCCAGCACATACACTGAGTATCCCATGGGTTCTACGTATCATCCATCTAGGCCCAATACGCTATCATTTTCGAGGGCATTTTTGTCAATTCAGAGTTTCTGAGACAATGCGAGTAGCTTGTCATGACTTCTAACATAAAGCTTGGAGTATGTGTTGCATGACTTGGTGTTTGGCATGTAGACAAATCTGGGTATTAGTGGAAATAAAGTTTAATGTTGGAAGACTGTGGAAAGAACCTATCTGGCTTGTGTCTTGGCAATGTATAACTACATAAGGTATTGACTCTGTCTGGCTCAAGCCCACACACCATCTGAGAGAGTGACAGTTTACATGGTCCAAAACTGTGTTAGAGAGTATGGATAATCAGCAGACTGTGCTTGAGTTTGCTCTCTGTCCCCGTTTTCTTCAGCAGTACCTGTGTAGCCTATAAGATTAGCTAAAAAAGATCTTCCTCCCAAGATCCGTGCAAAGGTGCTGGGGTAAAAGTTTGACATGTCTGATAGGGTGAAACACAGTGCTAAATGTAATAGTAATCTACAGGGCAGCCCCAGGAGGATGCTTCTTACTTAGAAAACCACTTTCCCATCTTTTGGGGCTGCTCAGTTTACACCACTGCATACAGCTGTACCACGAACTACCTGTGGCTGGCAGGAAATGCTGCACACATCTGACAATGAACTCTCCAGTATTGTGTTCCATTTGCAGGACCACACACTGGCCACTGCCTTTAGATGGAATTTGTACCTTTTCTCATTTGAGGTCTGCTGCCTCCCTGGGGC
>VZSF01001601.1:227-18488 GCA_013398295.1 Chionis minor | reverse complement strand
AGCCCCTCTGCTGGGAGGACAGGCTGGGAGAGCTGGGGGGGTTCAGCCGGGAGAAGAGAAGGCTCCGGGGAGACCTTCCAGCCCATTCCAATCCCTCCAGGGGCTCCAGGAAAGCTGGGGAGGGACTCGGGATCAGGGAGTGGAGCCACGGGATGAGGGGGAACGGTTTGAAACCAAAAAAGCGGAGACTAAGATGAGAAATCAGGAAGAAATTCCTGTCTGGGAGGGTGGTGGGACACTGTCCCAGGTTGCCCAGAGAAGCTCTGGCTGCCCCATCCCTGGAGGTTCAAGGCCAGGTTGGACAGGGCTGGGAGCAACCTGGTCCGGTGGGAGACATCCCTGCCCACGGCAGGGGTTGGAATTACATGGTCTTCAAGGTCCCTTCCAAGCCAAACCATTCCATGTTTCTACCACGCAGGAGAGAGCATGGAAAGCTCCCCCTCATCCCTCCATCCCGCTGCAGCAGGGCAGGGGGCGACAGGATCAAGTCGGACAGAACTTCCCCTTGGTGAATCCGTGCTGCCAGCTTCCCAGAACCCTCTTTTTCCTTCATCCGCGCACCCCAGTCATGGAGGTGGCAAACACTGACGCCCAGCAGGCCAAAGGGGGCGAAGGAGAGACACAAAAATGGATGAAAACACCCAGAAAACGGCTGAGACCGGAGAGTCCCGGTTGCCCGGTGTCGCTCAGGACGGGGCGCATCAGCCTCGCCCGGCTTATAAAACCAACGGGGCCAAACGCGTTTTCATCCTTAAAAAAATAAAAATAATCACTTTGGCAGCAGAGTTTTGGGGTGGGAAAGGAGGAATTTGGGCCGCAGAGGTTACCCTGGTCAAACTGGCGCTGCAGAGTCTCCATCTCCGACTTGTTTCCGCTGACGCGATAGATGCCTTCGGTGCTCAGCCCTGGCAAGGAGGAAGAGGAGACGTCAGCGCAAGGAAGGGGGGGACACGCGCCAACGGGGGGAGGTTTTAAGGACAAACCCCCTAAAAACCCTTGTTTATAGGCATTAAAATCCCTATGTCTCATTCGCCTCCCCAAAGCCTGGAGCGGTGGCTCCTCCAGTGATCCCAGTTTCATCCCAGCCCACCGTCTGGTCCCAAGGGGGAAGGACTTCCCCTATTTCTGATTTTTTAACTTTTTCAACCCAGCGCCCCACAGAGATTCTTCATTTTTCCTTCAAAACCAAAGACTTACAGCAACTTAATTTAAAGTCAAACCAACCCGGAGCTCCACGCACAATTTCTTGCCACTGATTTCTCTTTTTACCACTCCTATTTTTTTTTAATTTTTTTTTTTAAAACACGCCTCCTCCAAACCCCAACCTTGATTTTAGGTGATTTATCCCTAAGGGAGCATTCAACTCCCGCCGTCGCTCCCTGCCAATTCAAAGCGTTAGTGATTAATTCAAATTACAGCACGCGGCGATGACGCCGACACCTTCTCGGCGCAAGGCATCTCCGCCCAAATAATATTCATTTTTGCAAATATTCAGTCGTTCTCCCCAAAAAGATTTTTTCCGGATGGGAGACCAGGGGGGAGAAGCGGCACCAGCTGGATTTTTTTATTTTTTTCTGGGATGTGGCAGCGGCTCATGTTTTGCTGTTGCCAAAAAACAAAACGCCAGAGGAAGGGGAAGCACCTGCGCCACGTTGCGCTGCCCGATCTCCTCAAGCAAGAGCCTGATGGTGGCGGGGAGGAGGAGGGGGGAGGAAAAAGCCCTCGAGCGGGGGAAAAAAAGCCTGGAGTTTATTTCAGTGTTAATTAGGGTGGCCGGAGGCTGGAAACTTCGCTCCGTACCCCTCAACATCAACTGCTCAGAGGGAAAGGTGCGAGGTGGAACCCCAAAACCACGTCCCACCTGAAGGCAGCCAGATTTCGCCTGAATTATTTCCGCCCTTCAGCACCGAGGCTGGGATGGGAAGAGCAAATATCCAAAGCCGACGCTTCTCCCCGCAATAAAAACGAAAAAGATCCGGAGAAGATTTTTTTTATGCCTTCCCAGAAAAATCCCCACGGCGATCCGAGCTTGCCACGGAGAAGAAACCGTCCTGCGACAAGAGACCTTTTCCCCCGGGTGGGTTTTACCTGTCGCTTCGATGTACTCGATGCATCTCTCGATAAAGACGGGGATGGGCTTCTCTGGAGTCACTACGGTGGTCAAAGGCACCCCAAAATAGTTGCTCTCCCACGTCGTCTTCGTGATGGACGGCCGAGGTTTGGGCTTTGGTTTCTGCGGGAGGGAGCGGAGTCGAGGCATTATTTATCCCACTGCGTTTTTATCCCAAACCAAGCTATATTATATATTAATTTATTACATTATGAATACGATGCTTATTGAAGCGGGCTGCGATTATTATTATTCATTCAAGTGAATTATTATCATCGCAAATCACGTATTTATTCCAGAGAGAGGTGGGGATGGCGGTGACAGATGGGGAAAACCACCTCTCCCCATGCTCCCTGCCCCGCGACGGGACATTAAACCCGAGCGGAGGCTTTGGAAAGCCGGCGGATTTCATCCCAATCCTCGTTGCTCGCTGGTGTCTCAGGCGGAGCCTCCTGGACGTCACGGCTTAAGACAAAAACTAAACATCAAAACGGGCGTTTTTGCCACTCTTTAGCTGCAAAAAACAACCCCGCTCTGGAATGGAATGACCAAAAAAATGGGAATTTCACCTAGGGGAAGTTCTCCCACCTCAGTGAACTTCTAGGCGGAAGCGGTCTACTGGCGTCTCCATCGGATTCTCCTGGAGAAGCCGACGAGGAGCAGAGGGCGAGGGGGGATGAAGCCCAAGGGGTCCCCTTGGTCCCATCAACGGACTAAGGTCCAGTTGGAGGCCAGTGCCCAGCAGTGAATCCCGGATCCGGTCGCACCTAATCCCTTCATTAACGACAGGGATGACAGACCCTCAGCAAGTTGGTAGATGACCCCCAAGTGGGAGGAGCGGTCGATCCCCCAGAGGGACCTCACGAAGTTCAAGGAGGAGAAGAGCAAAGTCCTGCTCTGGGGGAGGCCCAAGCCCAGGAACCAGTTCATGCTGGGGGCCACCCAGCTGGAAAACAGCTCGGCAGAGGAGGACCTGGAAGTCTCGGTGGACACCAAGTGGCCCAGGAGCCAGCAAGGTGCCACAAAGGCGGCCAACGGTGGCCTGGGCTGCGTTAGACAAAGTGTTGCCAGGAGGTGGAGGGACACGAGCCTTCTCGTCAGGCTCCCCAGTGCGAGAGAGACACGGACATACTGGGGAACTTCTGGTGGCGTTTCCAGTATCTTAAAGGGGCTTATAAGACTGGGAGAGACTTTTATGGGGTCTGTGGTGACAGGACAAGGGGCAATGGTTTTAAACTGATGGAACGGAGGGTTCAGTGGGACGGAAGGAGGAGATGCTCTACCATGAGGGCGGGGAGACGCTCTACCACAAGGGCGGGGAAGATGCTGGGCCAGGTTGCCTGGAGAAGCTGTGGCTGCCTCATCCCTGGAGGTTCAAGGCCAGGTTGGACGGGGGCTCGCAGTGACCTGGTCTAGTGGGAGGTGTCCTTGTCTATAGAGGGAGATGGACTGGGTGGGCTTTGAAGGTCCCTTCAACCCAAACCCTTCTACGCTCGTGCTTGGAGCAACCTCATCTGGTTGAAGATGTCCCTGCCCACAGATCTCTGAAGGTTCCTTCCGTTCTGACCCGTTCCGTGATTTGACAGACAAAGAGTTTTGCTACTGAACTTCAAGGAATGAGCAAAGAAACTCCACGACGTCACCAAAGCGAAGGTGGAAATCCAAACACCCAACAAGACACCACGGGACTGAAAACACCGGCTGAAAACCCAAAAAAAGGCCACTCAAAAACCCCCAAACCCAGCCTCGGTGTCGCTCCAGCTCCGTCCAGCCGCCGAGGGGAGGAGGATTCCGCTTCCCTCCTTCCTGCTTGGCCCCGGGGCCTCCTCCGCCCTTCGTTTCCACTGGAAATTAATCACGCCTCTTAATTAGCGCAGGGATTGGTTTTGCAGGGGCAGGCGGCCGCGGGCAGAACGTCTGGTGGCTGCTGCTGTTCCCCCCCCCCCGGGAATCCACCGGGAGCCTCCGCTTCCCTTGCTGCTCCGGCACCCCGCTTCCTCCCACACGTATGTGGGTATAACAACGCAGGCATCTGTCGTGTGTGCACGCAGTGGCTGTACACATGTACATACATGTACAGCATGTGTGAATATACACGTGTATACAAGATCTACACAATAATGTGTTATTGCTTGTTATCACATACATGTACACAACGTGTGTGCATGCATACATGCATGTAAACATATGTGCACACATGTACACATATATGTGAGCAAACATGGGTGTGTCTAATGTGTGCATGTTTTTGTGCATGCACATGCGTGTACGTATATAAGCATAGGCATATCACGTGCGTACATAGACATGCATGTGCATAATGTGCACGTGTGTGCACCTATAATGTATGCGAAACATATACACATGCATCTGTATGTATATTTATTGTAACATGTGTGTATATTAACATAGTGCACATACATGTGCATGACATGAGTGCCTGTGTATATATAATATATAATGTTTGCATCTGGGTATATACATGTGTGTTGTATGTGTGTGTGGTGCGTGTATGTGTGTGCGTGTGCTTCCAGCCCACCACAGTGCCAGGCGTGCTCATCTCCACGGGCCACGCAAGCACGACATGCAGCAGCCAATATGTCCAGCACGTCCTGGGGTGGACAGGACGCCCACCACACCGCCACTGCCACCACGTCATGCTCCTGACTGCGTGGTTTGGGAGGCCAACGGCTGGCCATCAGCACGCCAGCCGTTGGCCTTGACATGCCAACTGGTGGCCTTCAACAGGCAAAGGCTGGCCATCAGCATGCCAGCCGTTGGCCTTGACATGCCAACTGGTGGCCTTCAACGGGCAAAGGCTGGCCATTGGCACGCTAGCCGTTGGCCTTGAACGGGCAAAGGCTGGCCCTCAGCATGCCAGCTGTTGGCCTTAACACGCCAACCATTGGCCTTGACATGCCAGCTGGTGGCCTTCAACGGGCAAAGGTTGGCCTTCAACGAGCAAAGGTTGGCCATCGGCACGCTAACCATTGGCCTTGACATGCCAACTGGTGGCCTTCAACGGGCAAAGGTTGGCCTTCAACGAGCAAAGGTTGGCCATCGGCACGCTAACCATTGGCCTTGACATGCCAACTGGTGGCCTTCAACGGGCAAAGGCTGGCCATCGGCACACCACACACTGGCCTTCAACAGGCAAAGGTTGGCTATCAGCACACCAACTGTTGGCCTTCAGTGCACCAACCATTGGCCAGTAAGTCAAAAGACCACTCAACCACATGGCAACTTGAACCAGTGGGCTTGCCCCAAACCAGTTTCCCCCTCTAAAGAGGGTATCCACCATTGTGCGAAAGAGCAGCAGCGATTGCAGGTGGATTTAAGGCTGGTTTTGTAGGGCTGCGGCAGCACGATGCCTCCTGAGAAGAGCCACCCAAGAGTGGCAACAGACAACTTAGATGTCTCCTCAAGCATCTTCTCTGGGAGGACACATCGAGCTTCATGCCATGTCTGTAAGTGACGCTCTATTGATCATCATGACTTCACCATGTTCATCCATATTAAAGAGAATTTACAAGGCAGATGGGGGCCACGTTTCAAAGCCCCCGTGTTACGGTTAATCGCACCTTGAAACTCCCAACTTTGAGCAGAAAACCATGATCCGCGGAGGCGGGTCGTGAGGACAAAGCCAGGAGAGCTGGACACCCGCGGTAGAAACGGCAGAGGTGCTGCCAAGTTGTGATAGGACTGCAAATTCACACGGCCCACGCCAGCAGCACGTTAACGCCCAACAAAAAGGCAAATGAAGAGGCACTGCGCTCACCCTGCTCCTCAGTCAAACTAAACACGTGGAAAACATGCCACGAAGGCAACAGCAGGAGCTCCGGCCCTCGCTCCGGCTTTACGCCCAACCTCCGCCCCGCAAATCCCACGGCCAAAGGGCCGAAAGCCCCAAAGCCTACCTTCGTCGTCCTTCTCAGGCTGCGCAAGATGTTTCTCCTTCTCGGATCTTCCCCGTCGGCCGTTTCGTAGGGGATAGTGGCGTTATCGCCTTTATACCCTTGGGAAGTCTGGTCGTCTTCTTTCTTTCGAATGGGTCCCAGTTCGTCATCGCTCCCAACGCTGAAGCTGGTTCGGTAGCTAGCAAACCTGCCCAGCCTCGTGCAGCGCGTCCGATACAACACGGGCTTGCTAACGACCGACACCTTGCGGCCCCGTTCCAGGGAGCTGGTGTCCATCTCGCTGTCCGAACCATTACCGCTGCCGTTGGACTGGGTTTTGTTAATGTTGCGGATGGTGATGATCTTGCCCTGGGTGCTGTCGTGAGGCACGGAGTAGATGTTCTCCTCTTCGTTTCTGGGTTTGACCACAGCGTCCATCGGCTCGGCGTAATCGGAAGGATCGAAGCAGTCGGTGGGCAACCAACTGCTAGAAGATATGGATTTCCTCTGCCCGTCCCGATGCCCCTGCTCCAAATAGGACAAGTCCCCCTTGGTAATGTCAAAATGCACAGGGGGCTTTGGTTTCACCGGAGGAGGGACTTTGTTGTTCAGCTTGCTTTCAAAAGTGCTCATGACAGAAATGAAAGACAAGCCGTCGTTCCCCTCCAGCTCCATGGAAAGCTTAGAGTGGTCTTTGGGCAGGGCGGGCATGGAGGTGTCCTCCCTAAAGGGGCTGTAGGTGGGGGGCTCAATGTCCTCCTCCGAGTCCTGCAGGTTGGAGTTGCAGAGAGGGGAGCCGGCTCGAGGCGAGTTGAACACCTCCTCTGTCGTGCTGCAGGCTTCGGCCACGTTGTCGTACATGTGGGTGGCTTCAATGATGTTTTTTTTCTCCACCACATCTTTAAAAAACGAGTGGAAAATCTCCAGCTTGTGCTGCGGCTGGCTACAAGGTATGGTGGTGAACTTGCCGTCTATCTCCTGGGCGATCTCCTCGCCCTCGGTGAGCTGCTCTCTGCTCAAGTCGTTGTCCAGGATGTCTATGGAGCCATCCGTCAGCGCCACAACCTGTATGGGGATGATATCCTGCACCTCGCAGAGAAAGGCACGTAGCATGGCCAGGGACGCCTTGCGTTTCGCCGAGTAGAAGACGATGTACCCGTGGACGAGCCGGCTTTTCCGAATGCTAAAGGAGGAATGGTAGGAAAGGAGGGAGAGCTCCACGCGCCTCTTGTGGGGCCCGATGGATAACTCGAGCAGGACGGAGCTGCTGCTGCCGCACTGCGAAGGTCGGTAGGTCTGGGACTGCAGGATGGGCAAGAGGATGTCATCGGTGTTGAATGGATCTCCACACATCAAGCACATGACGATGCGAAGGTCGACGTCGGCCAGGTCTTTGATGCTGGAGGTCGAGCTGACGAGGTTTAAGTTGCGTTTCGAGTCCAGCAGCCCCTTCAAAACCTGGCTGATCTGCTTCTCGTTGATGTTCCGGCCGTACCCGATGCCGGCAGACGCAGGGTCCAGAAAGACACACTGCAGCTTGCTGGCGATCTGCTGGCCTTGCTGTATCAAGCTATGTAGTGTCTCGCCACTGGTGTCCCCCCGCTTGTTAACAAGGATGAGTGTCAGAGGAAGGTGAACCAAGTGATTATCCCTCCTGCCGATGGTCGACTCCCTGCTCTTTTCAATGCTTTCCACCACGTAGGACAGCGACTCCTTCGAGTTGTAAAGGCAGAGACAACCGTGAGGCTGAAAGGTGGGTGTCTGGAATGAGTTAACAGGGAGCCGGACGTTGCCCTCGATCGGCCTCAGGGACAGCTCGTACATCTTACCTTCGATCACGTACTTATCGTCATTGGTGCAGAGCGCCCGGATCTCGTTGGCCAGCTCGCGCGCCAAACCGTCCTTGCCGAGGATCACCAGATTGATCCTGTCGATGTTGGAGTCTGACAGCAAGTTCTTCTGGTTGCGTTCGGAGGGCCTGATGAAGCGGGAGCTGATGAGGTGCTCGATTTTGGAGTCTACGCAAACCGGGCAGCTGGGACACGTCTCCTTCGTGGGGTGGTACACGAAGTGGATGTGCTTGAGGATAAGGGCATCCCGCTCCGCCTGCAGTTTCTGCAGAGCTTTGAACCTTTGCTCTTCGCCCAGAACGTCCTGAATGACGCCCATTTTCTCCTTGCTGGGTTTAGCATCCAGCTCCAGTTCATAAAACAGCTCCGAGTACTCCAAGAGCAGCTCCTGAAACTCCTCCTTCGCCTTTTCGATAATCTGTTTTTGGTGCTTGCTGTAGATGTCCATATAAATAGACTCCTCCAGCCACATGTAAAAATCCTCGTTCATAATGAAACTGCGCGCTTCCTCCCAGGGCTTCCCGGGCGTGATGAAAGGGGAAGTCTCCAGGTTTTCCTTGAAAGCTCTTCTCATTTCCGCCCTTTTCCTCTCGTTCCTCAGCTTTTCTAAATGAGCTTCGTAGAGCTGCTCGGCGGGCTGGGTCTCCATCAGGTCGAAGGGAATGCGCTCGTTCTCCATGTTGTCGATGTGGCTCGTGGCATCCCAGGGCGTCTCTTCCAGGACGATAAACCATTTCAGGAAATCTGGCTTCGTCTCCAAGAGCTTCTCCACTTTTACGCAGCTCAGGTGATCTATTTCATCCAGGTCCGGGATGAGGGCTTCAAAGGCTTGAGGAAGCAGGGCGAGATACATTTTCCGCCGGCGCTCTATGTGCTCTTGCTTGAGGCGGTGGACATGCTGCAGAAAGAGCTTTTTGGCTTTCTGCGTTCCTTCCAGGTAGACGTAATCCTGATACTCGGGGGAGGACTGCATCTTGCGGTTCACGTTCAACCACGTCTCGTTGTGGTTTTTGACGATGCGGCTGACCAGCCACTCGTACTTGTCTTTAGCAGCAGCTATCTGTTGACTTTGCTGTTTCAAAGCTTCGAAGTAGGGGATGATTTTAGTCTTTCCCCGGCTTTTATCGATCAGCTGCACTAAGGTGCTGAAAGCCAAGTCGATGTTCACGTTGGATCGAGCTGACGTCTCCACCACCTGGAGGTTCTTTTTGCTTAAGGCAAAAGTATGTGCATCCCTAATGTACCGCTCCACGCCTTCGTCACACTTGGTCAGGACCACCACGATGGGCTTTTTTGTTTTCGCTAGTTGATTGTAAAGATTCGAAATGAATTTGAGCTGATCATCAAAGTTCCTGTTCATACCCCTGCTGACATCAATGCAGAGAAGAAAGCCATCCACCAGCAGCTTTCCATCCGGCATCTGTTTTTGTTCAAAGTCCTGTTCCAGCCCAAGCTGATCAGTGCAAAAATACATGAGTTTTTCAGCTGACGCCAGTTTGGTCGCGGCAGCCCTCTTGATATAGGGCTGCAGGGCCGTGCTGCGGTGAGGCTGAAAGGTCTGGTCATCGATAAACTCCGTCTGCTCCACCACATGCATTTTACATTCCACACAGTCCTCCAGGGAACGCACAACTTCCCCCCAGTAAAGGAAGTGGTCGTTATTGACCACCCTTCCCCCAAAGTCACTGGTGCTGAGAACCGAAGTGTGGTCCAAGTGGAATTCATCCGCGCTGGGCCGGACAAAACGGTTGCAAAGGCAGGATTTCCCAATGCCGCACTGCCCCTTCTCCTTCTCCGTCCCGGACAATCCCACCACGCTAATGTTATAGGTGGGAATGCGAACATCTTGCTTTCTTGCCATCATCATCGTCCACACATCCTGTCCCAGTCAACCGCTTCCAAGAGGATTAGTGTTTCCGGCACCCGGTGGGACTTGGGAGCTCGGCAGAAGGCGGGGTGAGGGTTCTCAAGCCAGGCAGGGCGCCGGGGCGAAGAAGTTCGTTGTTCCCATCCTGTACGTACCAGCAGCGCTTCAGTTCTTGCTGGTCCCCGTCGTTGGAAGGCCGACGTTTCCCCCTGAGAAAAAGAGAAACAACCGTCAGCATCACAGCTCGGTGACCCCAAAACACACCTAATTCTGGTGGCTCAGAAAATGGCCATTTTAGGCGCCTTGCGCTCGAACGCTAGTGCCGACGCCGGGGAGATATCGGCAATGGGGAAGACACGCCGGCCGCAGCATCCGACCGCGCGCTAACCGCAGCGGGCATGGCTTCCCCAGCGTCGGCGCAGGCGGCTTGTGGGCGCAAACCACAAGGCGACCATGTAGCCCAGGCAGATGGAGGTCACGGTCCCCTCCCCACGACTGGGCAGGGAGCGAGAAAAAAAAACCAGGTCAGCGGCAGAGGGAAGACACGAGGGGATCCACGGCGGAGCCTGCGGGACAGGGCTGCCTTCACAGGTGTCTCCGATTCACTGCGGAAAAGAAAGGGAGTCAAACAAACCATCCCGTCTTTTCTTTGCTTTTTGACTGGAGATCAAGTGTAGCACCGGCTTAACGCCTGACGCGGCTTCTACCAGGAGGGAGGAGAAGAGGAATTACCTCTTCGCTCTCCACGGACAGACGGGAGACTAATAGGATCAGAACAGTTTAAAAAAACCAGAACAGCACAGAGATCCAACTAAAGCCTTGGAAGAGGCACTCAACATGCCCTAAGCATCAGCCGATATGAGAAAGTCTTCCCAGACGGAGCAGCGCTCCATCCCCCCCAAGGAGGGATGATCCTAATCACTCACTGGTCTTGAAACCCTGAGGCTGGTGAGACCCTGTCCCAGGCTGCCCCATCCCTGGAGGTGTCCAAGGCCAGGTTGGATGGGGCTCGGAGCAACCTGGGCTGGAGGGAGACGTCCCTGCCCATGGACCTTTGGAGGCGTGTTCCAACCCAACCTCTGCTATGACTCCACGGACGGGGCTTTGGGCAACTTGATCTAGTGGAAGACCTTGGACCGGCTGATCTTTGAAAGTCCCCATGGACCCCAAAGCTTCTGCGACTGCGTGAAACACTGCAGCCAAGATGGTTCGCTTTCCAAGAGCGGAAGAGTTTTCAGCTGACGGCAAAATCCAAATGAAGTCGCATGCAGGTGCTCCCGTGGGTCGTCAGAACAACCCAAGGAGCACGGCCCTCCACATCATCTCCACTGCTTTGATGTCCGGGTGGTGCAGTTCTACCAGTTCCCCAGTTGGGCTGAATAACATGACAGAGAAAAGCCGCTGCCAACCTGCCACGCTGCCGGGCGCTTTGCTTTCAAGAAAACCTCCC
Organism: Chionis minor; assembly: GCA_013398295.1. NCBI lineage: Eukaryota > Metazoa > Chordata > Aves > Charadriiformes > Chionidae > Chionis > Chionis minor. The sequence continues at coordinate 7,315 of VZSF01001601.1, read as the reverse complement.
TTCGCGTTCATTTGATCTCAAAAAAAACCCAAACAAACCCCACGTTTCACCCATCCACGAGGTCACCCACATCAGCTGCACCACCAGGTCATGCCATCCCAAGGCCACGAAGAAGCAGTGGGTGTTCGCGCTTAAAACGCCAGGAGCTTTGGGCATTTCAGGTCTGCAAACTCTCGGCTCTTCCGCCGCCGCGTTATATCCTGCAGGAACGTCACTTATCAGCAGCGCGTGCGACTCCAAGGTGAGACTCCGGCAGGTAAAAGGGCGGAACAGCTGCGGCACCGCTGCAATGTCAACTATGCTGCCGAGCCGCTGTCAAACCTTTAATTACTTCAAATAACTACTCATCGCTCAATTTGAAGGAAGGCAGTTACTCCCCGGGAGGCTGGCAGGGGCTTGGGGCTGTTTGCACAGCTTCTTCTGCCGCTCCACCGGGAATACCGCTCTTCCTTCCACTCAATCCGTACCATTTCTCCCTGTTTTAGGGGACGAGCCCAGATCCTGGCGAGACACCAGCACGCCTCGGCGCTGTTTTAACCCGTCTGCGTCACCGGCAGCTGAACCGGCGATCCGTTGCCACTCCCCCATCTCCTCTCCAACGCTCCCGTGGTTCCAGCTGCATTGCCCGGCTGACACAGCAGCTGGAAACACGGCACAAGCACCAGGATGCAGGAATTCCCCTCCTGCTTGTAAATTTTCTCACCACGTCCTGGTAACAGAAAGTCTCCGAAATGGGTCGTTTGGATCTTTGGGAAGATGGATTTAAGCTTTTAACCATCTGGGTCCAAAACATTTAATCTCAGGCAACAGATGGGTTATCCTTGGTCGCGCGACATGCCGAAGCCTTTTCCGGGCTGCGCCCAGCCGTCACACCGGCATAAAGTCACTTTAATAAAGAAATAAACTTAAATAAACCCCCGTCCAGAGCTGCGGAGCCGCTGGTTTCTGACAGCAAATCTGCGCCGAGCGAAGGCAGCAACGTACCAAGCGTCCAACGAGGGGAAGGAAGGGCTGGCGTGGAGGATCCCGCAGCGTTTCCCACATGAATTCCCAGTGCAAAGCAGACAATTTTGGACCAAACTGCAGGATGTGGCTAGGCCGGCATCGTCCAATGGATTTCTGATGAATCAGGTGAAATTCAGGTCCTCTGTTCACTTGGCTGTGGCAGAAAAGCCGCCTTTTTCTCTTCCGCTGGCAAAACTCCGGGTTGCAAAAGCGTTTTCGCTGCCGGATTTCAGGAGCAAAAGCGAATTCCAGCAGAGGCAGCTCCTTCGGCTTTGCACCGTCCCCTTCGTCCTGCTGGTGGGCACAAGCGTTTCCTACGCTGGCAAAAAGCAGTGGAGCGGGACATCCAAGCATGTGGCAGGCGGGGTTTCCACTCCAAAGTCAAAGAAATAATAGTTAAAGAAAAAATAAAATAAAATCACCGCACATCCTATGCGACTCCGGAGAGTCATTTCCCCAGCTTCCTCCTGTGGATCAGCTTCATACCTTTAAAATTAGGCATTAATTACCTAAAAAAGAGGAAGGGGAAAAAAAAAAAAAGGAGAAAGATGCGAGGTTTCGGAAGCTGAGCGGCGGTGAGAGCAGGTTTTGGGGGAGCGCTGGGGTCCATCCGGGCCAGGCGCACAGGATTCCTGCCCCTTTCCACCGTGTTTTTTTTCTGCTCATGCTTGGAAAATGGCCAGAAGGATCAGCCCGGCATCGGAATAAGCATCCCCCACCCCCAAATTCAGACCCAGGAAGGCTTTTTGGGTGCGTTCACACTCACGTCCACGCGTCCTCAGCTCCCCGTTTAGCTCAGCCTAAGGGAGCAACGTCCTTTCTCCTCCACTCAGGGTGCGGGAAGGGGAAAACCGGTGTCAAACGGCGCTTGCTTTCGTTTTCACCCCGAAATCCCTGAGTCAGGAGTTACTCATTTACAACACAAAGTCCAGCTGGGAAGACCAGGAAGAAAAAGGGACCCGCTCTGTTAATTCCCAGCAAAGTGGGGGGGAATTTAGCTCTCGTTTCCTCTTAAGGAGCTGGCAGCAGACCCAAAGAGAAGGGGGAAAGAATAAAAATAACAATAAAATAGTAAGAAAAGGCGATTTTCCACCCGCAGATACCTGAAACTTGGGTACGACCACAGCCACCAGCGACGACAGCTCACGCAATCCTGGCTGCCGATAAGCCTGGGCGGCTGCCGGCACTAAAACCCGGCCTTCCACGCCAGTCCCCGCCGCTCGCTGCCGCGTGCGTGTCGCAACAGCCCCGGAATTAATAGTCCGTTCAATTAAGCAGCTTCCCAAAACGCCATTAAACCAGAGACAAAGCTTTTTTCATGCTCTTCCCGGCCCTCACCGGGGTCACCAAGGCCCCGGCAGGCGCCGAGGGAGGAGAAACTCCGGTTTGCCACTCGAGGGCAGGGGACCCCTTGGCAGCGCAGACACTGCCGGCCAGTTTTTGGCACAGTTTTCCATTTATTTAAGGGGAACGACCTCCGTGTCGCTGCTCTCCCCAGGTTGCCGGGATCCTCCTTCACCCGCTGCCACAGAGGCCTGGGGGCACCAAGTCCTCTGCGCAATGCAAAGCCCCGGGGGCTAAAATAACGGCGGAACCGGCATTCCCACTGGGAAACAGGAGGAAATTAAATCCAGGGTGCAAAGAGTTGAAGGAGACACGGCTCTATCCTCGCCTACACCTTGTTTGTGGAGCAGTGACCAGCCGGCTGCTCCATCCTGCACCCAGAACCCCTCTAAAGTTTGCATTTTTAAGTTCAATATAACCATTTTAAATTAAATAAGCCAAGGCTTGACATCAGAAGCTGGATTACGCAGAGGCAAAGACAGACCAAAACCCGCAGCGCCTCAAGGGGATGCGGGGCATCTCCAGCGCCTCGTCTTCTAGGTGTATTAACAGCACCCAAAAAAAACCTCAACCAACCCACCCATCCGGTGAGCGCCGGAGATGCTGCTGCTCCCCAAATCCTGCTCCTCTCTCCAGTTAAACCGGCGCGGAGCAGCCTCGGCCACACCAAACCTATGGTCAATTCTATCCCCTGCAAGGGGCAAACTTGCTGACAGCTTTAGAAAGAAAAACCCCAAAACCGCAAGAGTAAAGCTTAAAAATGGGAAGACTGGTTTTGGTGTTACCCCTCTCGGCCCTACCACGGTAGTCCGGAACCAGCTGCGCTTATCTCCGGCATTTCAGCGAGGCCGGCCCCGGCATCACAGAAGCGCCGCAAAATAATCCCAACAGCTTAAAGGGTGGCAATACCTGGCTGGGAGCCAAGCGGGGTCTCGACATCTCTCCGACTTAAAAAGAAAGTAGTGGTGGCAGCAGGGGGGGGGGACAAAATATGTGGTTAAATGGCGTCTCATTTTGGGGGGGGCAAAGGTTTTTCAGCATCCGGGAGCATCTCACATCACAGCAAAGCGCATCTGAATCCGGGATAACGTTAAGCAAAGATAACCACACCTTGAGGTCACAGTCCCTTTCCAATAAACCACTATTTATCCATCGTAAGAGAAACATCCCGGATGATTATCCGCATCAAAACGACAAAGGAACAGGGAAAAAAAACCCCAAAAATCTCCATCTCAGCACCATTTTTTCCTCATCTGGGTCTTTAAAAGTTGCCCCAATGCCACCTTCACCACGGCCTCGGTGCCTGGCGATGCCGCCGCGTCCCTCAACCCATAAAAGGCTTTTAAAAACAATTTCGTGATGCCGAGACAAAAGGCAAAGGTCAAGTGCAACGGGGATGGGGAAAAGGATCTGCAGCACCGCAGGAATGTTCAGTATCTCCGGTGGCACACTACCCTCCCACAGCTCTCGCTCCCGGTGAAGCGTTGGGCAAAAGCAACCTCGTTTCGGGGGATTTTTTGGCAGCCGGAGACAGACCTGTCCTTTCCCGGCTCTCCCCGCACACGCAGGAAGACGGAACAACGGGTGACAAGGCACAAAGTCTCTGCGGGGACTCATCCACCTCCCTGGCGAAAGCACAGAGCCCACAAACCAGCCAGTTTCTCCCCTAACGAAGCGGTGTTTTGGAAACAAGCGGGCTCCTCAGCATGGATGGAACCCTGTTTTCCCCAGCTAAGGCCAGCTCCTCCGGCGGCGTTCCCGGCAGGAGAAGGGGAGAAAGCAGCGTTGAGGTGGGGCGTTGGAAAGGTGGCGTCGGGGTTGAGCAGCTGGCTCTGCCAACAGCTCCACGAGGTTCCTCGTACGCACCTATAGATACACATGGATGTGAATGGAACGGAGAACTGCAGAAGGGTTTGGGTTCAAGGGACCTTCAAAGCCCACCAGTTCCACCCCCCTCCATGGGCAGGGACATCTCCTGCCAGACCAGGTCACTCCCAGCCCCATCCAACCAGGCCTTGAACCTCCAGGGATGGGGCAGCCGCAGCTTCTCTGGGCAACCCCGGCCAGGGGCTCCCCACCCTCACAGCCAGCAATTTCCTCCTGATTTCTCATCTCAATCTCCACTTTTTTGCTTTAAAACTGTTCCACCTCATCCCATGGCTCCACTCCCTGATCCAGAGTCCCTTCCCAGCTTTCCCGGAGCCCCGTCAGACACTGGAATGGGCTGGAAGGTCTCCCCAGAGCCTTCTCTTCTCCAGCTCTCCCAGCCTGTCCTCCCAGCAGAGGGGCTCCAGCCCTCCCGGCATCTCCGGGGCCTCCTCCGGACCCGCTCGAGCCCATCTCATGCCGGGGATCCCAGAGCTGAACGCAGGGGGGTCTCTCCGGAGCAGAGCAGAGGGGGACAATCCCCTCCCTCGCCCTGTGGCCCAGGAGACACTTGGCTTCCTGGGCTGCCGGCGCTCATTGCTGGCTCACGTCCCATTTGCCACCCACCAGCGTCCCCAAGTCCTTCTCTGCAGGGCTGTTCTCCATCCATCCCTTCTGCCATCCCACCATCCTTCCATCTATCCCACCATCCCTCCTCCAGCCTGTGTCAGGACAGGGGTCGCCCCCACCCAGCCGCAGGACTGTGCCATTGACCTTGTGGAACCTCAGGAGGTTCCCGTTGGCCGAAGCTTCCAGGTCCCATTGGACAGCAGCTCTTCCCTCTGAGGTTCCCAATGGCACCTCTCAGCTTGGTGGCACCCGCAATCCCACCAGCTGGTCCTTGATGAAGGTATTGAAGCGTACTGGTCCCAGTTTGGACCCCTGAGGGACACGGCTCGTTGCTGATCTCCATATGGACATTGAGCTGTTGACTGTATACGTGCATACATTTACATATATCTGTATTTATGGGCCAACCAGAGTGTTGCCACCAACACCCCGAGACGCATTTGACCCAACTAGAGCAAAACCCAACCAGAAACATCTCCGGAGCGGAGCTGGAAGCATCCATCCATCCATCCCACCCAAGCCGGGCGGTTAACAGCTCTGCCATGGGCCACCTCGTTGTTAATCACCCTGCCCCGCCACAAAGCCGAAAGGGAAATAAACTTGGGGCAACATCCAAGTGAGTCAGCGAGGATAAGGCCAAAGGACCTCCGTGTCGGAGAGATCCCGCAGTGAAGGAGCAAAGACCAACCATTGCGTCCCAACCCGGCCGGCCAAACGCTGGTGGCACACCAATTAAGTGGTGTGGCTTAGAAGATGACTAATTAAGCTTCAAGCTTGGCACAAATGCAAACTTCACCTTCCGCGATGGCCGCACCGAAACCTCACGTCACCATAAAAAAATAAAAAAATCACTTTTACACACCCAATTCCCAACCGCAATTGCAATAAATCCTGTTTCTTTCAGAAAAAGGCGGAGATGTCGCTGTCCCCACCCCTCACCTGCCCCAATTAAGCCCCAAAAATGAGGGTCACCGCCACCCCGCAGCTGTCAAGCGGGACACGAAGCTCAGCAGGTCCGATTCTCCCAGTTTCGCCGGAGATCGGAAGTGTGGAGGGGCAGATCTCAGCTGTTATCTTACGGATAGTCTTTCTGCAGAGTTTTACAGTCCCGCCGGATGCTCCGGAGCTGAAACACCTGGCTCCCGAACGGACCAGCTCCTCCCCCAGCAGCCCCAAGACAACCCACTGGGGTTTTGTGGGGGACCGACGGAAAATTATCTGGGTTAAGTCCCATGGGAAAACAGACCTCTACGAGATGTTCACGATGCTGCACCAGAGAGGACAAAACCAAGTCAATAGCCCCAAAACCACCCTGGAGCCAGGTAAAGCCCCAATTAAAAAAAAAAAAAACAAAACCAACCAACAAACAATAAAAATCAGCATTTGCTGATGCCTCGAGATGGGTGATGCCACGAGGACAGAGGGAAAATCCACACAGGTGAGCTGACGCGGTCAGGGAGATGTCAGGATGGAACCGAGGCCAGTTGGGCAAAAAGGAAAAAAAATGATATAAAATAAAGACCGTAAAATTTAAAGAAAAAAAAAAAGGAAAGGAAGGAAGAGCCAGAGCGCCGACACAGACCCTTGCCGGGAGATGCTGCTCGCGCCACGCTCCGGCAAAGATGCCCATTTTAAATGCACCGCTCCGTGAATTCCGTCCTCCAAGCCGGGATGAGGAGATAGATGCCTGATCAAGGGCAGTCCTTAAAAAAAAATCAGCCGTTTCACGCAGCTCACAACCACTACAGCCTTTTTTTATGTTTTTTTTTATAAAGTGCCAAAGGTAAAAAACGAAGCTCCTCAAGGCGTGGAAGTGAACGGTGCTGCCCCGAAACACCCGGCAAGACGGATGGAGAAAGGCGGGGATAAAAAAAGTAAAATAAAAGAATTTCAATTTATTTTCCCCAAGCGCCATCAAAAGCCCGACGAAGTGCATTACCCTAATTAATTAAGCTTTTCTGAAGGGGAATAAGGAAAGCAGCGGCAGCCCCCGGCGCAGGAGCAAGGCAGCAGCGGTGGCGCAGCCTGGGTGCCTGGCTCGCCACCTTTTTTTGGGAGGTTTTTTTTAATTTTCAAATCGAGCCGTTTCTCAAATCGGCGGGGAGAAAGCAGAAATCAATGAATTCAGGCCATTAAAAATTACATCACCAGCCGGCCCCGAGTGCGCGTCAGGCCCGTCTTTATCTCTGCAGATTTAAACGCCAATTACCGGCGGCTCATGCAGATACAGCAGCTCCTGGAGG
>VZSF01001600.1:0-56278 GCA_013398295.1 Chionis minor | reverse complement strand
TGCTGTTGGTGGCCCCGGAGCTGTAGATTAGTCAGCCGCACTGTAAATGTGTCCCTTGCCAGGACACTCACCTCTAGGGCCACATGGCTCTAGCAAAGCAACAGGGCACTAACCTGGGGACGGGAGAGGAGAAGGACCTACACCTGAACAGGCAGAGGCCGGCAGGCTGCCAGCCAGGGCGGGAGGGGGCGCTGGGGGACACGCAGGGTCTGGTCCCGCCGGTGTGGGTCCCCCACTGGGACGTGGGGGACAGGACAGGAGCTCTGGAGACAGTGGTGGGGATGAAAGTATGGAAAGAACTGGAAACAGTCTGCTACCACCAAGGCTGGAGGAAGCGCAGCAATGATCTCCCAAGATTTAAGGACACTATAAAGCAGGGAACAATCTCGTCTCTGTATTTACGGTGGTGAGGACAAGAAGATGGGCTTAAACTGCAGAGAGAGGGATTCAGGCTGGACTTAGAGGAAAAGAAAAAGGACTGGCAAGGGCACTAAATCAAAGTTAGACACTCGTCTGGAGGAGTGATTTAGGTACAATCCGTCCCGCCTCGGGCAAGGGAAAGGATTAAGTGACCTTTTGTGGTCCCTCTTCTAGCTCTTTCTTCCTCTGACCCTACTGAGGTTTACTCTTTTTGATCTATACTTCTCTTTCACAGCGTGTAGTCTGTTCCACCCCCGAGGCTCACAATATACCTCTTACATTGTTAATTCCTTTTTTTTCTCCATTTGCCATAAAAGAGTCCTGTGCCTTTGAAAACTATGTTTTTCAGTTCTCTGTATTTTACCATTTTAATAAAATCGGTGTCAGGATTGTCTGACTTTGTGTTTTGATATCAAGGCAACAGTCATGTTTTAGCCAAACTCACACCCAAACTCTACAAATATTTGCACTGATTCCAGGAGACATTTTGCTTTGCATTTTTTCCCAAGTATTATGTTGTATGAAGCAACTGTTTCTTGATAAGGCTGAGTATATTTCAATGCATGTGCACATACATTTAAAAAAAAAACCTCAATTATTCTCTTTTCCCTTAAACTTTTCATTTCAATTTCTGGTTTCTTCCACAGGGAACAATTCAGTTCCTCCTGTTAACCTACGGCGAGCGCTCCAACAGTTTCTGTTCCTCCTTGGTCCCTGTGACTGAATGTAATGGTGGGCCAGTTAGTCAAGACAAGGAAATCCCTTCTTCCCCATCGGCGCAGGCTGTGTCCCAGCAGCTCCTGTGGGGGCCAAAGCCCCGACTGATGCCCGGCCCCAGCCCGCGGGTACCTCGGTGGCAGGTTGCTGGATGGCCAGTGTGGCCACCCATGGTCGCTGGCTGCCAGCGCCGTGCTCCCACCTCTCTGCAGGAATGACAGGTACCGGTGGGAGCTCCCACAGAGGCTCTACCTGCTCTCAGGTTTGGAGAGCATCACAAACGGACATGGCAAATGCTCACGGCTCCGCCTCCAAAGAGCTTTCTCCTCGCTTTGGTTATGAAAATTAAGAGCCCTCAAATAAATGAGTGTTCATGGAGAGACAGAGTGTGAATCCTATAAACAAGTTCTGCTGCCAGCATAACCTACACCGTGCCAAAAAGACACCATAATGGCTATAAGGAGGCAAGTTTTTTCGGAAGTCCAGCCCCAACCACGACGCTGTTACACATCGGTCCTTTGCTGGCTGGGACTGCAGCGCGGGGGCGTGCTCGGAGAGAAGGGGTTCAAGGGGCACTGCGAGGAGCCGGGTACCACGCACTTCAGAAACTAAACCACAAAAAACTACAGAGGCCTTTTCCGTGGCTAAGTTTTCAAATTGGGTCTGATCTGCTTTCTAGCTCCCTGACAGCTCGGGCCAGTGCCCCGTCCAGTACGAGCACACCACCGAGGGGCTGATTCGATGCTGCTTGAGAGGTCCCATGCCCTGCATCTCTCCCCTGCTCACCTCCTCCTGCGTGGGAACGTCGGGTACTGCCAACGCCTCCGTCCTTTACACCTCACGCTCCTCGGTGACTTTTTTCTGAATTCCCATCCCTTCTATTCATTACTGCCGGCCGGGCTCTCTCGACTGGAAGCGCACTTGGGGCTGGATGCCGTGACGAGCAGCGGTCGTGCAGTGGTGCCCTGCGGCTGGAAAACACACACGCGGCCTCCCTCCCCCCGGGCAGGCTCCCATTTTCAGCCGTGGTTTGGTGTCATCCCCTCTCGGTTTCCGCAGACGGGGACTCTCATGCCATGTCGATTGTTAAACTGGGAGGCTGGTGTTTCTCCCCAGTCACCACGAACGGCAGAATGCAAGGAAGCCGCAAGGCATGTCGGCATCAGAGATGACAAGGAAAAAGGCAAAGGGTTTATCTCAAGTATCAGGAGTGTAACTTGCTGGTGTTAAACATCTCTATCAACACAGACACCTTGTTCCAACTTCTTTTTCTAGCAAACGCTCTGGGGGTTATAGGTCTGTGAGAACTTTGTCTTTCCGTCTTCTCCCTCTCGTGCTTGTCTTTTTACCCCAAATCTTGTAATTTGTGTTTGTAATTCTGAGCATCACTTGTTACCCATAGCTAGTTGTTCCAGAATATATTTATTTTTACCTTACAAATGTAAGGTAATTTAATTTTAACTTACACTGTGTCCAGCTCTGGAGTCCTCAACATAGAAAGGACATGGAACTGTTGGAACAGGTCCAGCGAAGGGCCACTAAGATGATTAGAGGGATGGAGCACCGCTCCTATGAGGACAGGCTGGGAGAGCTGGGGCTGGTCAGCCTGGAGAAGAGAAGGCTCCGGGGAGACCCGATAGCAGCCTGTCAGTATCTGAAGGGAGCCTACAGGAGAGCTGGAGAGGGACTCTTGGTCAGGAAGTCTGGTGACAGGACAAGGGGTAATGGTTTTAAATTGGAAGAGGGGAGATTTAGGTTAGATATTAGGAAGAAGTTCTTTACTGTGAGGGTGGTGAGGCACTGGAACAGGTTGCCCAGGGAAGTTGTGGAGGCCCCATCCCTGGAAGTGTTTAAGGCCAGGCTGCATGGGGCTTGGAGCAACCTGCTGTAGTCAGAGGTGTCCCTGCCCATGGCAGGGGGGTTGGAACTTGATGATCTTTAAGGTCCCTTCCAACTCTAACCATTCTATGATTCTATGATTCTACAAATGAAAAAATTCAGTACTAATGTGGCATCTCCACTGCAACTGAATGCTATTTTTATTCATTTCTAGATACTGAGCTTCTACTGACTTCTAAAATTTCAAATGATCGCTCAGAATTACATCCGCCGTATCCTTCAATGTGTAACAGAATAAACCAAACCTCTTTGCTGGTTGCTTTGAAATTTATTAGGCTTGGAGACTAGAAGAAATTTGCCTTTAAATTTGCATTTTTTTCCTGATCTGTAGTGGGGGCTGAACTAAGCAAAGCGTTATCTTTCGTGAAGTGAGGTGATAATGTGCTTTTCAGCTTTACTGAATAATTCCTCACTTTACTTTGCGAGACAAATAATATTCCCTGCTCAAGAGATCTGAACTCCAGCTGTTTCCTTCCTAAGGCTTTTTGTTGTATTATGCAGCCTGGCATTAATATAATTAATTTTTCTTCTTGTGTGCTCTCCTCACACCCTGCAACAGACTGAGCAGCACTTCTGAGCCAGGAGGGAGAGCCAGGAGGCAGAGCCGGGATGCCTGGAGGGTCCCTCCTCGGGAGCTGCCGGACCTGAGCGGCCGCGGGGAGCATCCTGCAGCGCTGAGTGCCCGGGGGAGCGAAGGCACCTCACCGACTGGGAGAGCTTTCTGGTACACTCTGGTTATCTTTTTTTGGGGTTTTTATAGAAACTGGAGACTGAAAGGACATACAGAAACAGTCTTTTTCTTTCGGGAAAACAGGCCATGAATTTACACTTGTGTTTCAAAGAAGTCTAATCCAGATCGGTAAGGAATTCCTGACAATCGGCATCCCATCTCATTTTTGAATTTGCCTGGCTTCCATGACTCTGCCTGTCATTGTGTGAAGCGGCGGCGGCACAGATGTACCGCTCAGATAACTGCAGCAAGGGCTGCACACGCCTCCAGAGTCTCTGGGAACGAATATCGGAACGGATCATTTGTTGCTCTTCCTGTTTCTGTTCTATCACAAAGAAGTACGTGAGCCTGTTTCCTTTCCGTGTGCTTACATCAGTACGCTGGGCTTTTCCAACGCAGTTGTGCCGGGCACAAAGTTTTCTGTACCAACTCCTCGCTGCCCGTATTTCTCTTGAATAACTCCGGTAGGCCAGCGTCTGCACAAACGATCTTTTCGATATGCAGAGCCAGCTTTAAAAAATAACTGGTGTCCGAACCGTGCCTCCTCATCCTGCCTGGGCAGCAGCAGCGGTGCGGCTGCTCCCCGCACACCGAGATGCTCCCGGCTGGAATGGCAGCTCCCTACCCAGCCCGCTCCACCCCTGGTGGAAGGGCCCTGCTCCACAGCCGTGACGGGTTGCGCTGCTCAGTGAGGTTTATGTAGTTTCATTTTCCCGTCATGTCCGTTTTCACATGGCAGCCGGCAGCGACCTGCCTGCTGGGTTGGGGGCTGCTGCCCACCATTCCTGCTGGGAACCCCACTCCCACGCCTCCCCTCCTTGAGAAGGCACAGGGCCAGTTTGCCTTATCCTGGGGTTTATTGCCTCTTCGTCTAGGCTGTCACTTCTCAGGACATCCTATAAAGTGAAGGGCTTCTCTTCCACAGAGGTTTACAGGGCTGCAGGGGTCAAACCCCAGCGCAGAGGGGCTGAGCGCAAGCTCTGCAGTAAGAAGAGCCAGGCAGGGCACGGTGGAGAGGAAACCGCAGGAAATGGGGAAATTGTAGAGCTGGGGGTCTCCCAGATTATTGTCTGATAAGGACAATTATCATCTGGGATACCAAACAAGCCAATGGACTAATTATCGTCCAGCAGAGACAAGTAAAGAAATATGTCATTTTACACTGAGCTTCATACGTCATTCACACAAGGACACAAATTAGGAGACAGAGGAAAAGAGAAATGCGGCGCGTGCAGAGAGAGTGTCGTGAGAGACATTTTGTGGTGTAGAGTCAGTAGGTGTTGTTACGACTGGAGCCAAAAAGAGGAAGTCTCTTGGCTGGGCTAACGCAGCCCTTGCACAAGTGAAGCAAGAGTCTGACCTCCCAAAATGGTACAGCGGTTGCCTGCCCTTCCCGTGGAAACGCGGCGAGGGCCGGCGCAGGCTGGCAGGAGCCCCGCAGGAACAGGACAAAAGCACTTCCCGCACCAGTCCCTACTTCAAAATGATCTGAAGGGAAAAGTTTAAAGGGAAAACCCTGAGTGACATGTCATCCTGTGGCAGGCACGGCATCAGGGACGTACCGTGAAAATAAGTTGAAATTTTCTCTTTGTCATTACAAACGTGGCAAGTACTCTGGAAGATGACTTAAAGTCTGCCAGATTCAGAAACCTCTACCATGGGAGCCTCACAGATCATTTCTCACCCTCCCTCGGCGGTGGGTTTCTTACGCCTGGGCAGGAGAAGGCAAGCCGCCAACTGGGCGACTGTTTCCTTCGGCGTTACTCCGTGTCGGCAGCCGCCCGGGCAGCCTGTGCCACCCTATGGAGCCCGGGTGCCTATAGGCGGGCGGGCATATGTGACTGGAGCTGCAAGCCGGCGCGCTCAGGCAGCCAGGGCCAGCGCCTCCACCGCCGCTTGCGCCAGCCCTGCCCTTCCAACCCCAGCGCCTGCAAATCAAACAGGAACCTTTTGCTAAAGAAGGGGAAAAAAAAAAAAAATCCGTTAACAACCTGATTTAATTCAGAACTGACTGGAAAAGGCACCGGATTGCAGGCAGCTGCGTGGCTGGCGCTGGCTGCACCGTGCGCCCTCCTGGGTGCCCCGTGCCCGGCACGCGCCTGCCTGTGCCCGCAGCACCCCTGGGCGGGAACAACCCGCGCTGGGGGGTTTGTCCAGCTGCGCACCCCGAAGGGAAGCTGCTCTCTCCAGCATCGACAGCAACATCGCACTTAAAGGATAACTCATTTCAGAGCTCGGTGTGGGCAGCTGCCTGCCCGCCACGCGCAGGGCGGCTCCGTGCTGCAGCCCCACCGCAGGGCGCCCACCCGCCAGGGCCACCCCTGCCTGTCACACAGCCAAAGCAAGTCTCGGGGCAATTCCATCCAGCCGGATCTGTGTCTCCTGCCTTCATTTTATCACACCAAATAGCTGGAACACAATAGTGACAAAAGAAACCTTGTACGCTAATTCCCCCCCCCCGCCTTTTTTTTTTTTACCTGGCCTTTATTAACGGCAGACACAGAAGTTGCTGCAAACACACTAAACACAAGTACGACCCCGGAGAAGCTGTTCGCTTCCTTAGGCTGTTATTTGTTCGACACCCATGAAACTCAAGTTCCCGGAAAAGGTCGGACATTACATTTCAGGCTTGCCCCTAAAGAAAGCGATCGTTACAGCTCTCCTAACGCAGTGCAACTTCTGCACTAACGAACTTCCGCTTCTGCTTCACGGCAACATGGAGGCCATCGCTGCCACACTGCAGCGCTGAAAGATTCATTGGCTTTTTTCCATTTTAATGGTATTATCTGCATGTGCATTTTCGTAAAGGTAATGTGTAAATTTCAGACTTGGCCGTTCCACTGTATCGTCCTTTTATTTTAAAGCCTCCTGCAACTATCAAGTGAGAATTTTTTCTCAAAAGTAATAAAGCATTTTATATCTCTACTAGTCTAGTCTACAAGCACATAAGTGAGCAAACGCCACACCGCTAATTTCACAGCAAATAATTATGAGATCTGCTACGTGCCTGGCACTCTCTGGAAGGATGGTTTCTTTATGGCTCTTCAGTTGGTGCTGGAGCCCAGCTGGCAGCGCCGGGGTCCGCTGGGACCTCCACGGGGAGCAGCACGGGCGCTCGGTCCGGGTGGACCCTGCCCGCCACCCAACATGGCATTTAATGGCGGAAAACTGGTGGGGCGTTCACCGGCAGCAGCGTATGCCATGGCAGGAAGCCGAGGGCTCACTCGCAGGGGATTAACAGCATTTTAGTTTCTCGTGGGCTTTACCAGCGACTCCCAGGGATTCGGAGCGGGGCCGGGGAGCGATGCTCCGGGGACGGGCACCCACCCGCCTTGCCCAGGGCTGGAGAGGACCCCCGCAGAGAAACACCCCCGGATTGCAGCACAGCCATGGCGGGGGTGCGGCGGCACACGCATCCCGCCCTGCCTCCGCTCCGCCAACGGCACACAGTAAACCCGCACACCAGCTCGGGGGGCTCCGAAAACATGGGGAAAATCGTTCTCTCAGCTTTTCCAGCAGAGCAAGCAGCACAGGAAGTTAGCGGACAAAATGAGAGCAAAACCAGACGAGCAGAGAACGATGGACGGGCTTGTCCCACCTGTCCCTGGGCACGGGTCGGTGCTCACTCAGGGTCCCGGAGGAGCTGCACACCGTGGGGGTCCCGCCGTGCCCCCGGCAAGCACCGGGCAGGGTCTGCTTTGGAATCTGACGGCTACTTTTAACACTCTTCAGAACTGCAGAGTTTTGTTACTTAAACTTTGCATAGCAGAATCTTACATTTAGTGCTCATTTCTTTAGTGTGTTATTTAAATCTTCCCTAACTTATCTCAAGACAGCGAGACCTGTATGCCGAAGCAGGCGCGAAGAAATGCAGACATGGTAAAGCTTCCTGAGCCTCTCGCCGTGACCCACCAAACAACTCCACACCGTCCCGCTGCGAATTTGCCCGGCCGGCGAGGGCCACGAAGGGGGGTAAAAAGCGCAATTCTTACCTGGGGGCCCTGATGCGCGGGGTGCGTGGCAGCGTGCTGCAGCGCTCCGGCAGCGCAGCCACCGCCTCCTCCGGCAGCGCGCGGGGCTAATTACAACATGCTTTTCTTGCAACAGCAGGAGGGTGGCCTACGAGAGGGGAAACGGTGAAAGGCCAGAAGGATTACGCTCTCCAAACCCTATAGGTCTAAGGATGTGAAATAAGCTATTCGCAGTAGCATACAGCGGTAACCATGGCGACGGGCTGTGGTTTGCATATATATTTTCTTAAAGAAGCAAAAATTACTTTCAGCTAATAAAAAAAGAGGCGCAAGAGGAAGTGCTTTTGCATTGCGGCCACATCTCGAGTTGCAGCGCGGCGCGCTGCCGGGGAAGCTCACGTCTCGGGCACAACCGGGCGGTTTGAAACGCAGCGGTTGCAGACGCCTCAGCTGCGCCCCGTTAATCTGCCCCTTGGCATCTGGCGGGGGGACAGGCTGTGGCCGCCCGGCCAGGCCATCGCCCGCAGTCCCTGGAAAGGGGGCGATGGTTGGGGCGGTGTCCCCGGGGCTCCCTTCCTGCTGCGAGCCGCAGATAACAGCTGCCGGGCCGCCGCTGCCGCCGGCACACTGCTGGCAGCGCCCACGCCATGGCCGGCCTCACCGACCGGAGACATTTAGACCCATTTCTGTTACTTCTGCTGCGGCCGCCACCATCTCCGGGCTTCCTGTGCAAGCAACATCCCTTCCACCCCAAGCCCCGCGGAGCGAGAGCTTGCCGCGTGCTGCAGAGCTTGCTAGAAACGTCCCTTGCTCGAGCCAGGGAGGGAAACGCCATGTCCCCCAGTGCCCCCAGTCACTGCCAGCCTCCGTAAAACCACAGCACAGGTCCCGGCTCAGGGAAGCGCCTCAGCAGGAGCCGGTGGCCCGTGGTGGTTGTGTGGGTGGCAGCCAGGGAGCAGCAGCGCGGGCACGGCTGCAGCGGAAACCCCGTCTGGCTTCCTCGCTGCTTGCTTGAGCTGCTTTCCGCAGCCGCTGCAAGAGCGTGTGGTGCACAAGACCTCAGCGTGCCAAGCGCCCTGGTTCTCAGGAGCTGCATCCCTCAGCTGCTCCGGCTTCCAGGGTGTGCTGGAGGTGCAAGCCCAGAACGCACCGCGAAGGGACGCTCCAGCCAACACCAGCAGTAATTACGGACTGGATTTCTTGCTATTTCTTTCCACGCCTCCACCAGTGTCTCCCTCTGCTGCCGCCGTGCCGTCAGAGAGCTGGGGTCAGGGCTTGAAGGTTCGCCATCTCGCCCTATGGGATGCGTCACGAGTTAATGGCTTCCCAAGAGTTACCCGGCTGTCTCCCAGCACGTGCCAGCCAGCCCGGCGCCGGCGGAGCAGTGCACAGCCCCAGCCAGCCCCACGGCTCGGCGCCAGCACTGCCGGCAAAGGTGGCTGCACCAGGGACCAGGCAAGGTGTCCAAATCTGAGGTCACTGCAAGAGCTGCCCTTCAGCCAAACGGAGTTTCTCCAGACCTGGTCCTTCCTGTTGGCATCGCTGAAGCCCCAGGTGGGGTGGGAAGGCCGATGCTGGCAGGGAGAGGCAGGAGCGGTGCTGGTCCCCCAGTGGGGGCAGCGGGAGAGCCCCACGCACCAGGGAAAGGAGAAGGTGCACCAGCATCAGGGATGCTGTCCGTAACCGCTGCTGAACTTCCATGTGGCGGGTGGGCTGGAGGAGAAGCGTCCACCGGAGCCTCCCTGGGGAAGGCTTCTTGCTGCGGGAGCAGCGCTGCCCCTCCTGCCTCTGCCTCGCAGCGGCCCCCGGGGTCCCAAGCTCTTGCTGCTGGGGTGACTCTTCCAAAGAGACGAACGTCCCAGCAAGCATCGCTCAAGGATCTGGCCCCGGGAAAGGAGAGGAATAGGTAGAGTGCTTAGCACAAGGCATTTCCTGCACTATGCTCACCTTTGTTTTGCAGGTGGAGGGAATTAACTACTAATTCCTACAGGATGATGCACCAAAAGCTGGTTTTTAGGGAGCAGGATGCTCCGCATTTGACACTTGGCACCTTCTTTAACACCGTATTTCACCTTTATACCTGGAAATTAGGAGACGATTTACAACCCAGGCTTTTTCCCTGTTAAAAGCCCAAACAACAGCTATTAACGAACTACGCCTTTCACAAGGACAACCCTAGGAAATGTTTTTTAACGACTCAGAGCATTTTTCGGGGCAGCTGTGGTTCTCTGGTGCATTTCGGGAGCGATGTCCCCTGGTGCCGCACCAAGCTCCCGGTGGCGCAGCAGAGCTGGGCACAGACCCCCGCCCGTAAAGACCGGCTCTCCTGCTGCGGACGGTGAGCTCACCACGTCCGCAAACCCCTGGTAGGGGCGCAGGGGCGCAGGGTTGGGACTGTTTCCACGGGGGCTGAAGGAGATCCCGCGCTGCCACCCAACTGTTCCCACACAAGTCCTTAACCCACAGCAGCCGCGGTGAGCAACACATGTAATCTTTAAGTGTTAGTTGCTCTTCAACATGCAGTACATTAAAATGTATTAACTATTGAAGGGAATTTGCACTACAGACATCCACTAAGCGGCGAATTTTTAAATGAGGTATTTATACAGCCACCACTTGTTTTGGGGGCGGTGAAGCCCAAGCTCACAAAGGTCACACGTGTTCCTAGGTTTTACGATGAAAAAGATTAAGGGAATTTGCACTTTTTTTTTGTGGGTTATTTATCATTGAAAACTACTGGTGTGGCAGGTGGAAGGCCCGAAGGGGGCTGCAGGAGGAGGGCTGGAGCAGGCGCAGGGAGAGAAGAGGCGCTGCCGAGGAGGAGGGGGACAAACGCCGTCCGTCCCGCAGAGGGTGGCGCCGCGGAGATATTGCGGCCATCCTGTTTGTTAAGTGCAGCAGGCTAACACGCATTTTCATTTCTTCCTTTCTCGTTTCACACTGTTAGCAGAGAATCACGGAATCCCAGAGTCCCAGGTTGGGAGGGACCTCAAGGGTCACCTGGTCCTACCTTCCTGGGCAAAATCCCGGGCGAGAGCGGGTGGCCCAGCAGCGCGTCCAGCTGGATCTGACCAGTGCCCAGGGACGGGGAAGCCATCGACGGGTACAGGGCTATGACATGCCGAAACCTTTTTAAAATTAATGTTTCCGTTGCCCTGGAGACCACTTGCATTTTCCAACAGTTGTGTCTGTGCTTTTGGTGAGATGGTAAAGCCTTAATAAACCTTTTGCCAAAAGGAACAAACTTTGGAGTACACCTGGGAACCGCAAGATGCCCAAATAAGCCTCTTTCTAGAAAAACAAAATAGAATCATGATTAAAATACTCTGTACTGTAAAAATGAGATTTCTAATCTGATTTGCATACGGCAATCACTAAAAATTAAGGAGACAGTTAAATATTTCACTTCCCCCAAAAGACATGGGGCAGACCTGGGTGCTGCTGGGAACCCGAGCGATAACCTGCGTTGCCTCCAGGTTTTAGTGACAACAGGAGTCGAGGTTGCTCATCCCCACCTGGGATTCTTTAAAGCCAGCCCCCTTTGGGGAATGTCGGGGTCAGGTGCTGTTCTAGAATTTTCTACCAAGCCGGGAGCCCTTACCAAAGCCCAGGAAGCCGCTCCAGGGCAGTTGTGCCATCCTGGTGCCAGGAACTGCCCTGCTCTGGGATCCATCAGGATGCTGGCACCGGTGGCTCCCGGGAGCCTCAGCCTCTCGCTCCAGGGGAGTCCCAGTGCTTCCCAGCACCCCATTCCCTCTGGCCAAACTCAGTCCTGGCACCCAAAGTGAGGGGCAGTGCCGTTGCTGGCACAGAGCTGCGGGTCATCTGGAACGGCCAGGAGACATCCCAGCCTGCCCAGGCCATCAGGCAGGTGAGAGGAAAGACCGTCTTTAAATAGGGAAAAAAGTTGCTCACCCCCGTTAAGGATGAAGGAGTCACCTGTGCTTTATCTGCTCAGATAAGGAGCAATGAAGCCACCTGGAAAGCATGTGCAGTGACGGCACGCAACAGCAAGGGAAGGCGAGGAGCCCTGACACTGCCCTGCGCACGAAAGCTGTGCCATTAAATCTGGCTTTTTCATCTGTGGGGCAGGAATGATGATGAATGACAATAGGGAAAAAAAGAAAAAGAAGCTAATATACTAAGCTGAAGCTACGTGTTCAAATGATGATCTAGTAAAATATAAAACCGAGAAAAATAATCTGTTTGGAACTTCCTGACTTCTACTGTTTTCCCAGTGAAAAAGAAGAAATCCAGGCCCTTTCCATTGGGAACAGAACTGACCCTGCAGTGCTGTTTTCTTTTTCTGCATTGAAGGGTTTTCTGCTCTGCATATAGCAATAGCTTTAACACTTTCTTATTAAAGCTGACCTTTGTCTGGCCAGACACCTGACTCTGTCCTTTTACTAGTTGTCTGAATTTTGGTCAGGTCTTTGGCACTATTTCAAAAAATAATTATCTGAAAAGTTCTCAGAGGCAGGAGTGTTTTGTTTTGCTTGAAAAGAATGAGGACGCTTTGATTGATTTGTAAAGGGTTATCTGAATCGGAGGAAATGTGGGAAACATGGACAATCTCTTCTCTCCCTAGTTAGGAGATAAAGTATCCTCTCTCCTGATTTTCGTCCTGGTGTTTGGAGATAACAGCTTTACCTTCCTGCTCTGTATCATATGGAGCAGATACAGATGGGAAACGAAGGTCTCTTCCCTGATGTGGGAACCAGTAGCAGGATCCTAGTATTTTTATATTAAAAACCTGTGTAATTTGTAATAATAAACTGGGGCTGCAAAAGACCCTCTTGCACCTTCTTGTGTTGTTTAGGCAACTTTCCTGTTTTCCATGAGAAATTGGGTGACTCAAGCGCAGACGTGCGCAGGCTGTGAGTCCCGTGGTGTCCATGGGCAGGAGCGGGAGCATCTCCATTGCCCTGAGCTCTGCCTCACACAGAGTCATCGAGCATTTTAGGTTGGAGAAGAGCTTTATAGAATCATAGAATCACTTGGATTGGAAGAGACCTTTAATATCATTGAGTCCAACTGTAAGGAGGAGGAGGGTGGCTTGAGGAAGCAAAACACATAATTCCTGAATATGGAAGATGGGCAGTATATAAATGTAAAGTACACCGGCTAAAATGTCTGATACTGATTTGGCTTTTGTGTTTTGCCTTTTTTCCTTTCAGAAGTTAAATCCCAAGCAATGTTGATAGCTATGAAAGGTCTTTCTGCTGTATTTTTTTCTTCCCCCACCCTGCTCCAAATATATCCAGGCATAAAATAATAGATAGTTTTAAAACGTGAGCCAGCGAGTGCTTTGGAGAGCAGGCAGACAAATCCTCCAAACAGCCCGTTCCTACAAGCTGTTTATACTCAAGACTGCTTTGTTCCTTGGACTCATGCCAGCACAAGCATGGCATTTAAGATAGGCAAGCCAGCTGTGCTGCCGTGCATTTCAGTTTTAATACAGGAGAACATCTTTATTTCACCTTCTAATTAACTTGATTTGTGAATCTGGCACCAGAAACAGCCTCATTTCATATCAGGAGCGATATACAGTGCTCCATTAACGCCAAGGCACTGGACTGGTAAGGTTACCTGTTCACTGAAACCCCTTTTCTTCAGCACCAAATACTGGTGTAAGACCTGTGATGCAGTTAATTGTCCCTAACAGCTTTGCTGTTTGACATCACTTTCAAAAATCTCATTCCATGCCACGGCAATAATGAAAATCTTCTTGAGTCCGAGTATGCTACAGCCCTTCAAAACGCCATTTTCCCCCTAAGATTCACAGCTGGTTTCATTTCTCCTAAATCCCAAGGCCTTTAAGAAGCGGATGACCAGGCTGGAGTGGTTGTTAGCTCCCGAGGAACATGGTTCATTGCTGCAGCAATTTTGCCAGTGCCGACCTCTCCAGTGCCGACCTCTCCAGTGCCGGGCTTCCCGACAATGCGGCTGTTGGATCCTCGCTCGCAGGAGACAAATGCAGGTGCCCAGTGTGGCGGAGTCCGAGAATTTTAGGAATGAAAAAAGTTTATCTCCTTTTGCCAAAGGGAAGCACGTGCTGTCGCTTCCCGACACATTTTCTGGAGCTCTGTGCAGCCCGACGTCACCCTCCTTCCTTTCTCCAGGCGATCCTTCCGCAGGGCAGCACACCACCATGGATCTTTGCTGTGGATTTGCAGGCCGAGTGCTTTATTTAATTCTCTTTTCTGATTCTACCTGCTACCATCCCACTGTCTGGCGAACCGCCAGCGAAACTCCTCTCCTTCCCTGCTTTCCACGACCTCCCTCTTCTTTCAGAGCGATATCACATTCCTGCCCGCACCGACTCAGCCAAATTAAATATTAACTCCTGGAAGCGTTCCTCATTTCTCTCTCCCACTTCTCCTCTGGGCGAGGCTCCCCCTAAGCTCTGAAGTTTGCCAGTATCGCGGTGCCTGTGCTGCCGACAGCACGTCCCGTGCACCCCGCGGCAGCTCTCCAGAGAAGGCTTTGCCCTCCCGGTGCAGCCGGAGATGCCTGAGTGTCTCGGCGGCCGCTCTGTGCCGCATGGAGGGGTGACCGCGGCGCGTGCCTGCCCGGCTGCTCTTCGCCAAGGCCCGGCTGCGCTCGGTGCCGGCGGCCGATGGGCACAGCTGGGCGCTCTGGCAGAGTCTTGGTGCCCGGGCGGCTGCTCCCCTGCCCGACCCGCGGGCTGGGTCCCTACCCAGCTGCGTCACCCGGCGGCGCAATTATCCTTCCCTCCCACGTCCTCGATGCTACGAAAGGTGGTTTGACTTCACCTCACCCCTTGGACATCACAGAGGAGAAATATTCGTTACTGACCTCCTTCGGCAGTCCCTCGTCCTTGCTGGGAAGGGGTGAGGACCGTCTCTCCTGCCCCTCTTCTAAGGGACATCACCAAACGGTCCGTCAGTCTGCGAGGCAGCTCCACCATAAACCCACCCTGTTGTGGCTTCCAGCAAGAGGCTCCTTCTCTCTTGGGTCTCTCGGTGGGGAGAACAGAGCTGAACTTACTGCAGAGGGGAGTTATTCCCCCCCCACAAGGTGGTGCATCCAACCCCCTCCAGTAAGGCTTTTGGAAACAACCAAAACCACTGTGAACGTTTTCAAAAGTCACTAATCCTTAACAAATTGAGATACACGTCATCCAGCTGGGAGTTTCACATGGGTTCTCCCCTTGTACTTCCTCAGTATCGGTCCCTTGTTTTGGGAGGCGTTACGTGCATGCTGGGCTGGTTTTCCAATAACTGCGGGAGTACAGCAGAGGGTCATTAGTGTGCTGTATGTATGAGAGCTTTCCTTATTCTCCCAACCCCTACAGATGTATCGAGCCATGTCTGGCGCATCATCCCCGTGCGCGCAGGAACTCGGGGTGGTCTCCAGGGCTGCAGCACGCGGAGAAGCCACCAGGCCGGTCACCCTCGGACCCAGCCCTGGTGCCCTGGTCTGGTTCAAGCATCCTCCTCCTCTGGCATCTCTGGTTTTATGGAACCACAGAGCAGACCACCTAAAGAATTCATCCCGTTACCACCACGAAGCTGCAAGGCAGCCCATCTAGAGCCGTCACTTAATTAGCAGCCTCTTAAGGGACCCCAAGTCTCCTGCACGCCCCCCTCCAGCTGTGCCAGCTGTGCAAACAGGGAACCAGCCGTGGGCAGCCCCTGCCTCTGCGCTGCCGGACCCGCACCTCCTGCCATCCTCCACGCACCAGCGCCTTATCCAGCCGTACCTTCAGACGCTTTTCTCTCATCTCTAAATCTACTATTTCAAGTTTTCACTGCCCAGCCAGAAGATCCAGGGGGGCACTGCCCCTTCCCTGTGCTCGCGCCTCCCACGCTTTGCTGTACGGTCACCGTTACTGCAGCTTCTTCCCCAAAACGCTCAGCCGTCCTCTTCGACGCGCCTGGGAGGGCACGTGCTTGTGCGTCGCACGCCCCTGGCCAAAGCTGTGCTGGAGCCCTGGGAAGGAGAAACGTGGCGACGGTGCAGGGGACACCCTGCGGGCAGCGAGAACCCTTCGAAGCCGAGCGTCACGCCAAGTCATGCCAGCGTCACCTTACGGGGCTTCCACCGCTCGCTGCAGCCTTGGGCAAACTTCATGGACAGGCAATTTCATTTACCTTCCTTAACAACGCCTGAATTCTATCAGTTTTTAAATCTTAATTCTTAACAAAACAGCCTATGACAGTCCCCCAAAAGTAAATTAGATCAGCGTAAATAAAACTTTTCAAACCAATATCAAATCTGTAACAGTTTTAAAGTGTTTACTGGCATTAGAAATACTCAGTATTAGAAGCCAACCAGAAGTAGAGGCAACTCTGATGCCTCCATCTAAGAAAGAAATACCTCCAAAAAGAAAGAAAAGAACGAACTGTTGGTTTTTTTAAACATAGATGCCCATTAATCTCTTTACATTTATGACCCTGTATTGCCAGACAAGACGTAGCTTCCCAAGGCTCAGTATAAACAATGCTTTCAACAGCCACTGACCAACTCCTGTATGTCTAATGAAAAAGCCCAGCAAATATCACAAATATCCCTTGCCTTGCCCATGACCAACCATCATTTCTTAGTGACAAACTCATCCCTCCAGTATTCCAGATTTGCCTTCGCAGGCCAAAACCCAGCGCTCTTGCTTTTCTAACTAAATGCAAAGTAGACTTGTATGCTACTTCACAGTTAAACGCCCACGGGATTTGCACAAGTGGCCTTTCACCAAACAATAAAACCCTGATATTTTATCGTGGAAACATTCCCTTTGACCTTACTTCACTCCCTCCAAAGAGCCCAAGCGCCCAGTTCATATGCTGGGAGCACACAACAGCATTTATTGTAACTGCAGGAAATGTCCTGTAGCCACTTCAGTACAAGATAAAATAAAGTGGGATTTGGGAACTTGAACCGGTAACAAGTCTCTTCCATAGCAAGCTGGGGAGCAGACGTGGCACGTGAGCTTCGCCCTTCTCCCCCAGAGCGCTCGGCTCTCCAGCCCCTGCGCCACGCGCCGAGCCCCGGCCCTCCCAGGGCTTCATTTGGGGGTCGCCCCGATGCTCTGCTGGCTGCGCTCGGACCGTGCTGAGCCTTCTCTGCCACCCTGCCAGAGCTCTTTCACCTTTCCGCCCGCCCACGAAAATACTATTTGTGCCAAAATATTATAACAATGCAGCAGCTTCAAGTTCTTGTTCACCTGAAGTGCTGCACTTTAACTGGCTCCCGCTCGTTCCCTTGCAATGAAGGAGACTGAATTAAGCAGAGAACCTGCAGGAATTGAAGTCCTGGCTGTGAATCCTTCTGAAACCCCCCAGTGGGCAACAATGCAGAAATTCAGGGGGGGAAAAAACCAAACCAAAACCAAAAAACCCAACCCCCAAAAAATCACTTTCCCTGTCCCTTGCCTGTTTTGGGTCCACAGCAGAGTCCCGGGCTGTCGGGGCTGTGTGGCAGCCGCAGCCCGGCACGCAGCCGGCAGCACCCTGTCCCAGCGGGAGAGGGGTACCTGCATCCCGCATCATCCTGCGTCATCCCGCATCCCACATCATCCCGCATCCCCCCAGAGCGAGCGGGAAAACCGGCACCCGCCTCCACCGGGGTGCATGGGGAGCGCAGCCAAAGCCTCCCAGCGCAGGCGGGGGTGGCTCTGGTTTCCCACCCGCACCACACTGGGATTTAGCAGAGCAGCAACTGGCCGGAGCAAGGGAAGGACCGTGCCCGAGGGGCGGCTCTGCTGAGCGGTGTCACTGCCGTGGGAAGCACCGGGGTGCTGTGCTGTGCCTCAGCAATGCGGTGGCATTTTGAACTCCAGCTCAAGCAGAGGCATCAAATAGTTTACCGGCCACATTTAGAAATGAAGAAATTATTCATGGAAAGACTGTAGCCAGCTACTTATTAGTCGCTTTTAATATTTAACTAAAAGTATGTATGCTGCTGTGCTAACAGAAGCAGTAAACTCCGATCTGTGTGAAAGCTCTGGCATTTTGGCATTTTATCAAAGTATTTCCTTTGGTTCGCAAGAGGGTTTTATATATCCGCGATCCAAAGCAATGGCATTTTCAAAGTACTTTGCTGCAAAACTGCCAAGTGGCACAAGTCGAAGTACACTGCAAGTCTTCCCTTACACATAACGCAGCAATTCCAGGAACGGAGATGTTTTTAAAGGATCACAGTCTAAAAGACAACTATCATTTTTTCCTGACATTTGTTACAGCAACATCAGCTGATGAACGTTAGCTCGCCAGAGTGGGACTGGCTGGATTTACCACTGAAATGCTGAGACCTATTAATACTGCTGGCGTGCGTTAACACTGCCAGCAGCAGAACGGCTCCAAAATAATACACAGGCTGTCATGGATGGTCACGCTAACCCTACTCACATAGACGGGAAGTCTGTCCCAGGGAGCGCAGCTCCCCTCCTGCCAACGAGGGAGATTAAAATTACATTTCAAAGTCAAGCTGCATTTTGGTGCGAACATGGAGAGTTAGTGCAGATTAGCCTATACATACACACGTAAATTATTAGTTTATAATGAGCGTAGCAGACCTGCCCCACATATTTTTAGTCAAATAAAGAGCATGCTATTTTTCTCATTTTTTAGCAGGGCAGTTCACAGCTCTGGCGGCAGCAGCACCCCAGCTCCAGCCAGGCGCCTCGTGACGGTGGCGTATGCATTTTTGTACACCGGTATTCCGTTTCGTGCCCCTTCTGCCAGCTCCAGCGGAGCCAAAGGCTGTTTCGCTCCCCTTTTAGACCGCCAGGCCCGCGCGGCAGGAGGGAGATGCCGTTCCTCTCCTTTTAAGGCCGGACGCCCGTCCCCGTCCCCGGCCGCGCTGGTGTGCGGGAGCAGCGGCCACGTGCCAGGCAGGAGCCGCCCCGAGCACAGCACCAGCAGCTGCTCCGCCAAAACGCTGCCAAGTCCCTCCGGCTGCTGCCGGAGCTGCCGTTTTGTCGTGGTTTAACCCCGGCCGGCAGCCAGGACCAGGCAGTCGCCTCTGCGGCTCTCCCGCTTTCCCCAGAAGGGCAGGGAGAAGAGAGAAAAAAGGAGGGGAAAGGAAAGGAAAAAATTCACCCAACTCGTGGGTTGAGATAAAGGCAGTTTAGTAGAACAATAACAGGAGGAGGAGGAGGAGGAGGAGGAGGAAGAAGAGGAGGAGGAAGAAGAGGAGGAGGAGGAGGAGGGTGCTGCTGATAATAATAATAGTAGTAATATTAATATTAGTAGTAATGATGATGATGACACAAGTCATTCTTGCCACCCGGTGAACTGGCACCGTCCCCAGCAGTGACCGTGGCCCCGGCCAACCCCATCCCTACACCGAGCATGAGGTCTCTGGCACGGAACGTTCCACTGGCCGTTCCCTCGGCCCGCTGGGGCTCCTTCTCTGCATCCACGGGAAGCTGAAAAAAGTTCCTGAAAAATATAAACATCACCTGGCAACAGCTAAACCAACGTGCGTTACTGCCCTGCCTCTCACTCCAAACCTGAAACTCAGCAACCACTAGAAAGAAAATGAACCCTGTCCCAGCTGAAACCAGGGCACGTTTCATAAACCTTTCTGCAAACAGCCGAGTTCAGGCCACCAAACGCCCTCCGTGTTCAGCTCCTGCACGTCTCCTCCAGCTCCGCGGGAGGACGGCCGAATGTGCTTGAGGAAAGACGGCTGCAAGCGGCATCCCGGGAGAGCGCCGACTGCAGCCATCCCTGCCGGAGCAGGAGCGCGGCACCGGGGGGACGCAGGGGAGAAGCGACGCTCAGGCAGCGTGAAACAAGTTGAAGTGCTCGAATCAATACACAACTGTGGCTGCCCCATCCCTGGAAGTTCAAGGCCAGGTTGGACGGGGCTGGGAGCAGCCTGGTGTGGTGGGAGGTGTCCCTGCCAGGGCAGGGGGTGGCACTGGGTGGGCTTTAAGGTCCCTTCCCACTCAAACCCTGCTGTGATTCTATACCTTCTGCACACACGCCATTCAAACGCTGCTTTCAAACACATCGTCTGCCTTGAAACACCCTCCAAACAAGCATTTTTTATTGCACATATTTTCCCAGTCTGAGGAATTAACCAACGCAGTTAAAATATTTTTGGGGTGCCGTTGGGTTCACAGCATCTCAAGAGGCCACATTGCTTCATGATGACAACTTCCCCTGCCAACAGCCCTCGTCCATACACATCCAGACCCATCCTTTCGTGCCCAAATTAAACATTATCGGGTCAAAAAAATTGGACAAGAACAAATGTATTTCTTCTGTCTTCATTTTGCGAAGGATTTGGGTCTGACCATGTCAAAAAAAACAATTTCAGGGATTTCTTTCTGTAATCACATGTTGCTCAAGAGCTATAGCCGGGCTGATGCACCTACCACCTCACCAGAACGTGGCCACAACACAACGCCCGGCAGACGCCAGCAGGCGGCCAGCGAACGCGCCATTCGCTTCGACACAACCCCCAAAATTCCACCGTCTGTTTTTCTATGACGCAACTGTCCGTAGAAGCAGCCGTCCCGCTGGTGAAGCGGGGGGGCTGGGGAGCGCGTTCTGCAGCCGCTGCCTTCCCCGCACAGCCCTTCCCCAGCCGGCCGTGCCAGGGGGTGGCACAAGCACCCACGGGTGCTCGCTCAGGAGCGCGCGGCTGACGCAACCGTCGCAAGCTGTGGGCACAAAAGGGCAATATCTCTCGAGCCTCGGCTTAATGATTACCTTATTCCGTAAACATAAGCTGGATTTTCTAACCCAGTATTTAAAGTTGCACCCTGTGTATTTAAGTAGTAAGCATAGATGCATGTCATAAAATCAGATATTGGGTAAATTGGTATTAGGTCAATTTTTAATTAATTTCTTTAGTGAAAAAGGCCCTGGCCCTTGGGGGATACACGGGCCGTCACAACTGGGAAGGCTCCACACAGTGCCGCTGGGGACAGGGCTATGGCCCTGCTTTGGCCACTCACTGGCTGAAGGGTTACTCGATGCGGAGTACGGCGCTGGAGGTGGTGACTTCAGATGCTGCAAATGAAAGAAGCAGCAAAAAAAGGACATTCAAATTCAACAGCTGCTTTTAACTTATCACTTTAACTGAAAAATTGTACACCTGTGATCAAAATGGAATAACAGTAATTCTGGGGAACAGGCTATGATGGAGAACTGAGATGGCCAACAGTGGAAAGGACTTCAAGACGACAAAGGCTGCTTCATCTGGGTTCTGCCAAACGCTCATTTCGGGCTGCAAAGGGCAGAGCCCCCACCCCGGCGTTTCCTGGTGCAGCTGCCGCGTTGGCGGAGAGAGCCGCGCTTTGGGGCAGCATCACCCTCACAAACACAGTCCAGGCTTCTCGCCGCGGCTGGCCCCGCTGCGTCCCGCCTGCAGCCACACTGGACGGCACGCTTCCGCCATCTCCAGCCGTGCCGCTCCGCCCCGGGAGGCTGGGGCTGTCTGCAGCCCCCTAACCTCTCTCCAGACCGAACGGAACGCGCCGTGACATAAACGGTGACAGCCCCCAAGCCCTGCAGGACACCTGCAGAAGATGCAGCAAGAGGGTGGCCTTGTTGCACCGGCAAAGCCACTGCTGTCTTGTGGCACGGAGGGCTGCAAGGAGAGAGGGGACGTCTCTCGGGCCGGCCGGCCACGTGCCTGGCAGTGGGTGCAGGGGGGGGAAAGCCCAGCTCCAGCCCCCGCCTCCTCTGCAGCCCTGGGCTCATCCAGCAGCGCGCTCACGCTCCAGACTCCTCCGCTGGCACGGAGTTTATTGTACCCATTCCATGGGCTGCTATTCCAAGGCTTCCTACAGCAGTAGCTGTTACGGATTTGAAGTGGATTTACCAATCTGACTCCAAGGTCTGAGATGACGTAAAGGTAGACGCTGACTTAATGAGAGGAAAAAAAACCCAACTATCCTTTCAGACTCCTTCATTCTCCCAGCAACCTAACGCTCTCAGGTAATCCTAAAAGCAGAGCTATATCCCAAGGGAATGACAGTACCAATGACTTGCCAGACTCTCCTCCTGCCCTGGAGAGCGTGTCCGAAGCCAGAAAAGGACCTCACCGCTGGGTCGGTCAGCTTTCTTGCCAGGCCCAAACACTCTTTTCCAAGCTGAAAATAAATTCTCGAGTATGACCCGGGAGCGCATTGACGTCTTGGTCTGGCCCTGCAGCTGCGGCGATGCTGCGATCACCCCGAGCAGCACCAGCGCCCTCAGTAGGGCACAGAACCATTAAATGGTTTAGGTGGAAGGGGCCCTAGAGGTCCCCTAGTCCACCCCGTGTCCTGGGCAGGGCTGCAGAGTGCCAGCAGCCAACGTGTGAAAGAGCAGAGGCATGTGCCAAGGTTTATGTTTCCACATTTTTCTTTCCTGCTCTGACAAGTATAATAAAAAATGAGAGGCTTTGGATGCTAGTGTCATGCATGTACACAGGTAGTTTTAAATATTTATGTTGGGATTTTATCCCATCCTGCAGGAAACAACACCCACATCAACTGTGGGGAAGCAGCCTTGTAATGGGCAGCTCGGAGAGCACCGGGTCATGGGAGACGCATGCAGGTTTTTTATTCTTACATCGTCAGCAGCGGGATTTAACAAGCACTGACTTATTTCCAGATAGTCCCATCAGAGATAAAAGCACTAGCCAAGCTGCTGCCTTGTCATTCAGCTACTCAGTTACTATTTGGTCATTTTCTCAGCCACATTTTTAAACGTTTAGCTTCCCACTCGCCATTAATAACTATTGCAGGAGATCTGGCAAAGCACAGTGGTCAGTTACACAAACATGCAAGCATCTGGGCTTTTTTTTCTCTATCTTATAAAGAAAACAACCCCCCCAAAATACTTGTAGTGTGAATGTAAAACTACTTTGCTAGAGTTTTTTTATTCCTGCAGATACACTTTCCAGGACTGAACCTGCACTTATGATGTTAATGGAAATTTACCTTATTTAAACTATCTAAAGTGTAGTTAATTACTCTTCTATTATGCTCCAACACATTTATCCTTTATTTTGCTCTTTGACATGTAACTCGAGTGTTGCATGTTTAATGTTCCTGAGCTGTCACAGTTTAAACATGTGCAACAGCAAGCCGAGGATTCACACACCGCAGCCTTCAATTTACCTCCGGTTGCCAGAATAAAATTTAAATCTCTCCTGCTGGAAAGACCTTTGCTATTTGCACGCAGACCCCACCGCCACCCCCTGGCACCGCGGGACCCGCCGGCACTGCTGCTCTGGCGTCGCCCACCTCTCGGTGGGAAACGAAGGCTCTGGGCCGTGGGGCGCGGGGTTGGTGACGGTGCCGTCATCGCTGCAGTGAGGAGACTCAGTAAGTGTAATTCATTATTAATCACGCCTCACACCTGAGGTTAAGTCTGAGCCACCCCTAGGGAAGTGAAGCAAGCGCTGAGCATGACAAGGTCCCCACTGCCGTCCTTGCGCCCGCGCCAGAGACCTGCCCTGCCTTGTGCTGCCCCCGCTCCTGACCCAGCTGCCCGAGGCAAGGCTCCCAGGGAGAGCGGGCGGTTCCACCGCCGGAAAAAATTCAGGATTTGCAGAATGCACACATTTCCTGTTACTGTATGTAGCCAAATTGGTATTTTTCTGATTTTTACGCCGCTTTTTCAGCTTTCTCTATGTGAAACAAAACACATCCTCCCATTCAACTTCTGGTCATAAGGGTGTTGAAAAACGCTACTGCAGGAAAACTCTGAGCCCACCACGCCGCCGCGTTGTGTTGTGGCACCGCCTACACAGAGCAGCACGCGAGGAGCAAAAAGGCAGCTGTGCAGAGATGCTCCTTTCTTGGGTCACCAGATGTCACACTCCTCATTCCAAAACATCTGTAATGCACCACTGCTTAATTAACAGCCTTCCGCTGGCGGAAGCAGAGCAATGGGTATGGATGAAGCGCAGGGGGAGGCACACGCACAGTCCGTTTCTTGCCCATTATGGAGCCAACCTGCTCAATGCTGCATTTTCAGCCCAGTCGTCTTTTTGGTGTCCCAGGCTGGTTTGCCCGGACCATGGCAGGTCTATACCCTGACAGCAGAGCAACAGCATGTACAGGGTACGCTGCAGGAGGGTCCCTGCTCAGGTGGGCATCGTTACTTGTACCTTACATTTTAGAAGCGGATATGAAGGAGAAAAAACAGGAAAAACCAAATTACAGAGAGACACAAAAATAAATAAGAAGCACACATCCAGACAGCAAGTCCATTAAAACAGATTTCCAGGTTGCCTGTTAAAGGCATAAAGTGGAAGCCTTCTTTAAAATAAGATTTAAGTCCAGCACAAGGAATACTATTCTAGTACTTCATGCTAAGAAACACTGGTTAGAGAAAATTATGTTCAATTATATCAGTACATTATACAACAGGTTGAATCATTGTAATGATATGCAGCAGCTTCCATAAAAAAAGCTGATTTCTCTGACATAATTAAAAATAGGAATAAAGTAGCTAAGAGGAAGCATTTAAGTCTGTTTATTTTGATCTTTTCCTTGTGTAAAGCAACACTGAGTGTTATGCAGAGTGGTCTGAAAACCGCTCGAAGCAGCGTGTGGGCTTATTCTTCCTTGCACAGGCGGTAGGTCTTGAAAAGCTACTTTCATGAGTACAGCAAAAGTCACACAAAACTCCTTGGAACCCCATACATTTCACGGTAAGCAGAGGAACTGTTAATGAGAACAGGATAATTATAACTAAACATTAATTCCTCTCTATTTATTTTGGTACCAAGGTCAATTCTGATATTATTTCTTCCCTTGCCAAGTTGTACCGAGTACTATGCCCAAAGGTACCGCAGCCAGGAGGAAACAAAGGATGCGTTAACCTCTGATGGAAACTGGAAAATTCACTTCTGGCTTCTTTGAGGATACTCCTGAATGCACGCTCGGAAATAACAAAAATTGAAACAAAGGAAAGCGCATCTGCCCACCCAGCTCCAGCTCCACACACGTGATGAGGAAAGAGGAAGATGAAAGTTGTGCAACTGGTCCTAGGTGAAGGCAAGGACGGGGACTGGGACAGGCCTTCGGGGGTCATGACCATCATCCTAAGAAACAAACAAATCCTGAATCCGAAGTGATTTTATGGAAATCAAGCCATCTAAAGTGTCTCATGGCACTTCTCCAGGTGCAACAAAACCAGCAAGAAGCAGCACCGTGCTGACCTGCCCTCGTCACGCTGCCACCGACAGGAGCGGGGCTGGCCAGGGCTGCAGGTCCCGCACCTCCCGCGGGGACGGAGCCCGCCTGCCCCAGGGCTCCCATGGGACCCACACAGCAACAGCGGGACAGAGGGCTCTGCCCAGCCCACACCCAGCTTCTCGAGCAGGATTTATGGCAAAACAAGCCAAGTGCCGTCTTCACAGCTCCAATGTCAAATTAAGGTTTGGGAGGAGACGTGCAGGCGTGGCGCAGATAAACTAATAAAACACTCAGTCATGGTAGACAACACGGGCTTGTTGAAAGAACCATATATCCACGTTATTTAAGTTACACCCACCACAGTCTTGCCTTGAGCACCCAGAGTTTCTCCCCAGCCCTGTGGATCAGGGCAGCACCGCGTGCTCCGGGCCGTGCGGGCGGCTCCTGCTCTCCGCGGGATTTATTTCCAGCGGAGCGGGACCCTCATCCAGGCGGCTGCCAAGAACAGCCATCGTCTGCGGCGCAAATCCTCCGGCACATTGTTTTCCCGAAGGGCCCGGAGATCATGTTTCACAGGATATTATCATACTGAAATGGCAAACTTCACCTCACACAGGAAAGCAAAATTAGGAAAACTACTGCTGCCACCATACTTTTGTGTTTTAGTCCTTAAAAACTGCTGAAATAAGTTTCCCATCGGACTGAAGCAGCTCTCTGCATTACACTGATGTTCTAAACGGGATCAGTCTGCTGATGCACCAAGGAAAGAGCCCCTCTTGTCCTCTCCTTCCAGCCGCTCCACGCAGGAGCCAGAGGGCTCAGCCTCAGCCAGGAACGTGCCAGGGCTCCGTCTCCCAATTTCGGTGCGGGCAGGAGGCTCGTTACCAGGGAGGTTCCCAGGGATCGGCGGCCTGGCTGCACCTCTGGCTTCAAACAGGCCAAATTCTGTGCTTGAGAAAGAACCCAGTGACCGGCTGAGCCGCCTTTAAGAAAGTTATAAGCATAAAGGAAAAAAATCTGTCGGGATATTCAGGTAAAAGTGTGGGTGGGGGCAGAATAATTCACTCTTATTATGCCATTTTGATTTTCAGGACAGCGATCCCTATCAAGCCTCTCTCCTCTGATGCAGGTGTTGCCCAGGACCCTTTGCCATACAGGAGCTGCGGGGGGAGAGGGACCCATGTGCAGGTCTGACCCGGGGGCACCGGCCACGTCTGCCGGCCCCCGAGCCCCCGGCGCCACGTCTGCCTGCGCAGACCCCGGGGTCCTGCGGAGCGGGGTGGCTCCACATGCACCCAGCCCTCGAGGGCTGCGTCTGCGCTGATGCATTGGCATGGCGTTTGGGTGCAGATCCGCTGCCCTGGCGCAGGCTGGGGGTTCCCGCGCAGCCCGGTGGGCTGGTCCCCAAGTGCCGGCAGCGCAGGGCTCGCGGCAGCACCAGGATTCAGCACCGCCCCCTGATGGATTTTAGGGGCACCATCCTTCCCAGCACCTCCATTTTCCCTACCCAGGAGATTTTTCCAGGAGAAATCCTTGCAGCAGTGCTCCTCTCACCTCCCCTCACAGTGGAGCTGGGCTGGGAGGACGCAGCTCCTGCCAGGAATCCTGGGGTTCCTCTGCGGGAAGCTCCAGCCCCCAGGTCCCCAGGAGGGCACCGAGTGACCGGCAGCCGCGGTGGGTGCCCGAGGTCCTGCGCCAGGAGGAAAACTCTCCCTGCTCTCAGCTGCCTGCGCCATCAGTGAAGTGAGACCTTTGAAAAAAGGCACCTCCAGGATGGTGGCGGTCACTGTGCAAACTGATGCTGAGCCGACGTTTCAGCCTCTGCGAGACCAAGAGCTGGCGTTTGCGTGCCCATTGGCTCCATTTTCACAGGGAACTGTTTCCCACTCCTTTTACATTCACGTCCAAAAGTCCCATGGAACTGGAGACACCTTTAAGCTTTCTTCATGCAAATTTCAGTGCAATGACCCCAAATATCTTTGGGAATAACATGCAAGCCATACTGGGCAGTGAGTGCGGCTACTACAGCAACAAAGCAGCCCTGGGAGCAGACCACAGAACCACGGAATGCCAGGGGTCGGAAGGCACCTCCGGAGGTCCCGTTTTGACCTCACGGCGTAACGCCTTAATTATTTACGCACCCAACAGCATCAATTATGAGGTTGTCCACGTTCCCTCCGACGCAGCTCCAACTCATTACGGCCCAA
Source organism: Chionis minor (assembly GCA_013398295.1). NCBI lineage: Eukaryota > Metazoa > Chordata > Aves > Charadriiformes > Chionidae > Chionis > Chionis minor. The sequence continues at coordinate 29,221 of VZSF01001600.1, read as the reverse complement.
AGTCGCTCTCTCCGAGCTGCAGCGTTGTCTCCCTGTGGGGCGCGGACGGCCCCACCACCTTTTCTTGGGTCAAAAGCCGGGCTGGAGCTTCCCGGGGTGCTGCCTTCTGGAGCTGCCACCTGAGGGTGCCTCCGCCAGCCCGGGGGTGCTGCTCCCGTGCAGCAGCTCCCGCAGAAAGCTCTCGGTGGAAGCGGGCGATGCCAGAGCCCGGCTGTCCCCAGGGGCTTCACCTCCAGAGCTGCCCCCCCCCCGGCACAAGGGTCAGCGGAGGGGTGTTGCTGGCCCCAGGGGAAAGAATGCCGCAAAATAAGAAAAACCGAGTTCAAGATACATTAAAACTTGCCACAGGGCGGCTAAATGTATTCTTTGTGATTTCATAATGACCTCCTTAAAAGGCGCAATAAAATAATTAAAAGGAGATAAGAAAGAACAGCCTGAAAACCAAACAGGCCCTGAAAATAAGTTGCTCTCTCATATCAGGAAAAGGTTATTTCCCTGTGCCAGAACACATATATACACAAACCTCAGACAAAACAACACTGCTTATGCTAGTCCATGCCCAAATCATTCCCTGCAAATATACTGGGTTTGAAATGCACAACGGAAACCAGAATTTCTGCATGCACCATAAAAAAAATTAGGATGATAAAGTACTTCCTCTCCACTCAAAAATATATTATTAGATTTAAAATTATGGTAATTGAACCTCATGCATAAACTTTTTAATTCAGGCCTTTGTAGAAATGTACTCTAACAGGATAATGTTTGTTTTTACTGGCTGCTGCTCACCCTGGAGAAATCACCAGCCATTGTGCTCCTTCAGAAGGAGGATTTCCTCTAGTAAACCTGCCAGTGAAAAACACAATCAGGCATCCTGAGAGCTTGATTTGGTTAGAAGAATGGTAAACCCATGATGTGCCAGGAGCTATTCAATGGCAAGAGATGAGATGGAGCAGCCCAAGGTCACCGTTTAAAGCAGTGCCCCGGAAAACTTTCCATTAGCTGATTCGAGGAAATAAGGTGCGGGGGGGTGGGTTGGTGGGTTGTTAGTTTAAAGGAAAAAAAGAGACAGTCCAAATTTTCTTAGAGCTAGCTTGCAGCAGCTACCACGAGAAGGACAGGAAAAGCAGGTTTAAAGGATTCACGGCTTCCGAGCCCGCTGCCTACAGCGCGGAGGACGGGGGCTCTGGCTCTCGCATCGCCCCAGCCGGGCAGGCTGGCTCCTGGCTCCGCACGCTCTCATCTGCGCAGGGTATTCCCGGGCATTGTCACTCCCAAACCAGCCCTAGGGAGCAGTGGGTTTGCAGGTTACCTCCCCTTGGCTACAGCTGCAGAAACGGGTGTTCTGGGGACAGCGAGACCCACCAGAAGCGGTAATTGCTCAGAACAAACATCTCGAGCGTACACCAGGGACCTGCAGCTGGAAAGCAGGAGGAAGGAATATACCAAAGTACTCGTGTTTCCAATTTCATACTAAATTTAATAGTAATATGCTCATTAAAGCAGTGTTTTCAACTGCAAGACATACAATGCATAATTTTGCATGAAAAAACTCTTCAAGTCTCTAAAAAACCTTTAATAGCCTCCCAATGCTTAGCATGCAGCAACGTGCTTTGCAATGTAGAATCCTAGCAAATCCCTCTGAAAATATCTCAGCAAATCACTGCTAATCATACATGAGATGACTAAGTAGGAATCTACAGTGCCATTACATGTTAATATCCATTGCTAAAAACCCATCCATCAGAGAAGAAACCAAAGGAGATCTGCAATAAATCAGTGATGTTGATTGGCAGCATAGTAACCGGGTAAGCAAAACCTGAAGCAGAAGCCCAAAGGGGCCGCTGCTTTTAGCATGTAACTATCATTCATTCATTCAGGCCTGCACTGGTCTCATCACGTATCTCGCCTGCTGCATTATTACGGAAGTTTGGCGTTGGTTTTGGTGAAAGCGCTGTTGCCCAGTGCCGTGACTCCTGCCTCCGCTTCCCCCCGCCACGGCGTCTCACCGGCTCCTGCGCCCAGCGCGGCACGGAGCAGCCTAAGGGCAGGACACAGCTCAGCGCCCCGCGACCCCCGTCCCTCCTGGGGTGGCAGAGAGGACAGGGACATTAGTTTTGTCAGTCAAGGCATTTGTTAAACCGGGGGTTTTTCTTCTTGCCCATTTTCTACCTCCCACCATACAGTAGAGCCGTCTCTTCTGCTGGGATGGCTCCACACGTCAGAAGATTTTATTGCATGTTTATTGAGTGACTTACCATAATAATCAAAAGAGTAGTCTCCTTAATTGGTGTTTACAGCTGTAAGAGTATAAAATTTTTCCCAGAATATTGAGTATAATGACCATCCAGCAACTATTTTTTTTTAGAGAGTTTCCCAGTTCTCAGCAATCACAGCTCCTCTTTTGCATCCTCATTCAGGGATTCTGAAACACCAGGGGGTTTTTTGACCTTACATTCTATATTGTCATTTCAAAGGTACTAAAACCTACTGTATTACGTCAGTGGATATTTTGGCACTCTAAAATTTGGGTTCCAGGCCAGGTAGAGTTCCACAGGTTCCCCTGTGAGTGTGAATGCTGCCTACGCGCACCACGCTTCTCTTAAAAAGCCACCTGTCCTTTTCAAAACGTGGTTCTCCACACCCGAGTCGCACAGACGGGCATCGCCGGCTCTACACCAGCCACAGGCTGGGAGGCAGGAAAGCCGCAGGGAAACGGGGCTGGCACTGGGAGAGCTGCACCCAGGGTCGGTAACGGCATTGCTGCTGCAGCCGCCAGTGTTTTCCTTAAACCTGTGCAGTTACACAACACGGATCTCCTGAAGTGCGCTGTACTTCACCGACTTCTCCAGCACTTGCTGGGATATGCTGCAGTAAGCAAGAGCCAATGTTTTCAAATAAAATGATGACGCATCACTAAACAAAAAGAAAGGGCAATAGCCAAGGATGTTCTTAATCAATGTCAGATGATAAATCATAGAAGAGCCAATACATTAATAGATGAACACTTAAGTTACAGCTTTTGGCATTTATGTTCTGTTTGCAGCCAAAACACATTTGAGCTCGGTTTTACACCCTGCGTACAAACCCCTTTTCTTCTGCCAGCACCACCTGGGCACTATTTTGCCAGGTACTCTAGCAGAGGCAAAGGCAGGCATGACACTGAAATAGCCTGAAAATATATTTATATTAAAAAATCTGCTATTGTCAAATTCACATTTCATCAACCCTAGACAATTATCTTTGGCGCCAGCTCACGCTACCCCAGTTTCTGGATGTCCTTGAGCGTGCCATAGCTGGGGTTTCCTTTTGCAGCTGCTCCATCCCAGCGGCTCCATTCCTCCCAGCAGCGGCAGTGGCAGGAGAGCCGTGTGCCGCCAGCCAGCGCGGTCACACCCAGAGCTGCCGAGCACCGTCGCCGGCCCTGGGCAGGACGGGGGCAGCACCGGCAGCCCCGGCAGCCTGGGTGCCCGCCGCTGGTCGTGCCATCGGTGTGGTGACAGCAGCCCACTCCAGAGCCCGGGGCGCGTGGGCAGCCCCAGCGCTGCCAGCGGAACCGCGGCACGTGCTGCGTTTCCCCAGGTGCCATCAGCTGCCTTTGTGGGGTCGCTCGGCTGCCTGGGCAAACGTGCAGCCGGGCAGAGGAGTGGGGGTAACTTTTCTTTGCCATTTACATCTTGGAAGGAACATATCTCCAAAATATTAGTTTATATTAAATAATGCAGTAAAATGCTATATAAAGAAAGAGCAGATTTCAGCATCTTATTCTGCATGAGGGGAAAAAAGCTCCAACTCTTCAAAAAGTACACTCTTTTCTTCCTAAATTAAGAGTGGGGAAATCTGTACTGAATAAAATCTTACAAGTTTAAGTCATCCTCGCCCCTGTTATAAAGGGTTATCATCTTCAAAGACAAGAGTACTTCAGGTGCCCTTTACAACATAACTCAGTACTGTATCTTTTACACCCCCAAAAGCTGCACTTGCACACCCACTTCAGCTTCTCCGTACTCCAGAAGCAGCCAAGTAATCAGCACATCGTCCATCTCTTTGCTGAACCTCACTAGTTTTTTTTATTGTTGTCCCCTATAACTCAAATCTGGTTCTAAGAATTACAGTCATTTCTAGCTTTTTCTGTTCCCAGCATCACAAGTAGGCAGCATTGTTCAAGTTAGAAGGTTAACGATTTAAGTGTGTCATTAGAGAACATCAAAGAGCGGTTTCTGTTCTGCTGATGTGAAATAATAACATGGGAGATTAGAGAGATTTAGATTATCTTGCTGCTACATGAAGTTTCTTCAGGCAGTGCTGCGAGCAGAGGCCAAGGACTCCTTCAGGGGCTTCTCCTTCACCTCTCCCCTTCGCAGCCCGGACATTTCCAGAGGAGGTGGAACTGCCCCCCCTTGGCAGAAGCGCGGGCGGCTGCCATTGCGACACAGCTTCCTCCAGCCGCACCGCACAGCCCAACGCGCCCTCAGCCGCAGCAGGGGTTCACACAAGACAAGCGCAGCAGATAGAATCAAGAGAAAAGCCGGAACGCGAATGCCGCCGGGGAGCCGGCCAGCAGAGGAGCGTCTGCATCAGCACGTTTCCCCACCGGCAGAGCCGTGAGCAGCGGCCGGCGGTTTGGAGAGGCTGCGCAGCCCCTGCTGAGAGCAATGCCTCCCGGCTGGGCCACATTGCGCTCGTCGGGCCCATCCACAGCTTTTGTGGCTGGATGTAGGGACAGAAGATGCCGAGTTTGAGGAGCTGCTGCTGGGTCAGGGCGGTGAAGTTGTTCCCCAGACACCGCTCCTCTTGCAGCCCAGTGGGAGAGCGTGCCGCCCCGGAGCAGCTCTGGCAACCCCGCTCTGCCGCAGGGTGCCAGGCAGAGGGGCTGCGCCCGGGCTCGCGGTCCCGGCACGCGTGAGGGTAGAGCCGACCCCAAGCTCAGAGTGGGACAGACGGCGCGTGTGCCAGAACGGCATTCCCGATGTTCCTCACCAGCCTTCAGCTGCTGGAAGGCACGGGCTGCCTGGCAGGGACTGTCAGCCCCCAGTCCTCCTCATCCACTGCAACGCCTTTTCATTTAAAGTTCATTAACGTTTTGATGTAGCGTTGGAAGACTCGTGGCCTTACGGCTGACATTAAGGAGAGGGTGCCTGAAGGAACAGCCCAGGCCACCATGCAGGACGGATGCAGCAAAGCCTTGGTGCACCCAGCAACACACACCTGCAGGAGACCACAGGCCCTGGGTGCCAACCCCGCTTTCGCTTACACATGCCACATTTCACAATCCTCCCGTTGGGTCACAGAGAGCATCCCAGTGAAAACCAGTTCCCCTTCACATCACTGCACAAACACCAAACATATTTCCCCTACTAGATAAACAAAACTGGGTCACTTTCTTCCTCTGTAGTAGCTCCTATTTCCATCTGATGGTTCACACCACAAGCCAACAGCACGCAGAATGCTCGCATGAGCTTTGTCTCTACAGCAGATCATCTAACAAGTCTTTCCCAGGAAATGCCACATTCAGCAGTAAAATTTTCTGCTGAGGTTTAGTCTCTAGTTAGAAAAAGGCATTTGAGAAATGTGATCTCGTTCTTACCTTCCCCAATGGCTCTTCCTTCACGCGCCCCAGTGCAGCATGCTGAGTGCTCCCCCATCTCCCACAGCTTTCAGGCAGCCCAGGGCCGGGGGCATGGGGGGCAGCAGCCACCACCACGGCTCCTATTTAACCCCACCGAGCCGCCCCTCCCGCTCTGACGGGCTCCCTCTGCCTCCTGGGGCAGGTGGGATCCATCCCCTCCTCCTCAGCTCCGCTGGCCGCCCCCAGCCCCTCGCCCGGGTGGTGGGACCCCCCCGGCCCCCTGCCCCGGCACTTCGTCACCTGGCCGGGCTGACTGAAGGGCAGCACCTACAGCGTTCGGTCTCCGGCCGCTTGGAAAGCTGGGCTAGGCGAGGCACGGTCTTCCCCTTGCCGTCAGAAAGCAGGGATCACGCTGCCAGCAGGTGGGACCACTCTCACCAGCACTCGCCAAAACAAAGCAGGTCTCTAGGAAGGAAAAAGAATTCCTACGACCAAGCCTTACAGTAGCTGAGAGTGCAGAATTTATTTCAAAAGTCAGCATGCAAGCTGCTGAATTGCTTTTATTTATCAAATGACTTAATTATTTCAACGGGAATGTTATTCATGAGACTTTCCATCCTGTGATTCTTACAAGACGATGTCAGGAAGTGAAGTAAGAGTGTGAGAATGGACAACATGAGTCACAAGCAGCAGTTAAATGTTTGGTTTCACTTATGTGGATCAGAATCAAGACATGAAAAAGTAAAAAGAGTTAAGACGAGTCTAAGAGCCACCTTGCCCATGACATCAGTCACCTGCAATGTCCTGTCCTCAGGTGTTTGTGGGCTTAGCTGAGAGCCCTGTGCTCCTGATCACTTGCTATAAAGCTGCTTTGAACAAAGAAGTAAAAAACTCAGCATTTAAGTGTGTGTTTTACTGCGCACTTCAGATGCTCTCCATGGGCCTTGGGGGCACCTTTGAGGTGACAACGTTTAAGCAAAGGAGCCCATTTGGCCGGCACAGGCTCTCTGACAGAGCTAAGTTCCTCCTGGGCTTCAGGAAGATGATTTAGCTTAAGTATTGAAAACAAGCACAAGTCAGCTGAGTTAATACCTCTCCTGCTATCAACATCAGTCGTTAACAAGCTGTCCAGCTGTACCAGCTTCGCTGTCAGGAATACCCTGTGCGACTCCTCACGCAGAAGGGTGCCAGCACGCGGAGCCGGGAGCCGGGCACAGGGGCTGCCCAGCCGCACCGCAGCGGGGGCAGAGCTCATTGCGAGTCTCCAGGACTTGTTCTGACTTCGCAGGCAGCCAGCCTCCACGCGGCACTGCACTAAATCCCCTGCGATGGCCTGTGGGCACGCCTGCTCTGCTGGAAAGGTATTCTTATAAATGACGACTGGAATACCGCGGAGCAGAAGCTGCCGTGGCATAGAGCGCTGCCAGAGAGCCGGTGGGGAAAGGAGCAGGTTCCTGTCCCTGACACAGGTGTGCCGGGAAGCGGCGCTGCCCGGGCAGTGGCAGGGCAAGAGGCAACAGGCGCAGAGGGAAATCCTGGAAATTCCCAGGGAATGTAGGAAAAAAGGTTGCAGGACATTGTACATATCCTGAGCTGCAGAGGAGCTGAGGTCTGCTTGGTTTTTGAACGAATCAAGAATACACACATGCATTTTTCATCCCGCTGCTCTGGCGGGTGGGTTTGGGGCCGGTTATGATTTCCCTCCGAAGGTGGGTCCTGCTCCTGCAGCTCCCTCCCCTAAAGCCAGGCATTTCCCAGAAAGTGACTCTCCCTCTTTCAGCCTCCCATGTCAGGTGCCTAAAAACATTGGTGAGAAGTAGCCCAGTGCCTTGGCTCGTGCATCTGACTGGGAAAGGACAGGGCTGGGCTCGGAGCACGCCTGCACTGGGAGAGCCGAGGGCGCCCGGCGCTGGGTCGGGACCCCTTGCTGTACCCAGCATTGCTCATTGCAAGGAACATTTATTTTTAGACCGCTTACCGCCACTAAAACATACTTGGACTGTTTTCAGTCTGACTCACAGCTGAATTCCTGTTCTTCTGGAGGCTGAGTTTTCTGTCCCCACCCAAAATGAGGGAAGACAAAACAAAATGAAACTAAAAAAATCCCCATCTGGACCCGAATCGAAGCCCAGTGCGGATGATTCCAGGCCGTGCTGGTGCGGCGCCCTCACCCCGGGGCAGGGTGCAGGATGGCCGGGACAGCCAGCACGCGGTGGCAGAGGAGGGCGTTTGGGGTGCTCGGTGTCAGCGCTGGTCCCCGGCCGCAGCAGAGCCCGGGCACGGCGTGGGTCGCCCTGGGGAGCACCCGCACCCGCAGCCCATCCCATTACCCCCCACCGCCCCCCCGCCCAGCCCCGCTTAGCCCAGCCTGGGCCAAATACAGCCCTCGGGAGAGCTTCTGCTTTGGGGTTGTCTTTGTTTAAATTTGCCCGTACGCTGCTACTCGGGAGTTGCAGAATGCAGCGGAGAGGAGCACGTGTGCCTAACTTCAGCAGGGGGGTTTTTATCTTAATGTCACCTGGGACGTAGAAAACAAACCCAAAAGCCTGTGAGGGGTCGGAGCTGGAATCACCCTGGCACAAGGGCTGGGGGAGCCGCGCTCTCACCTTAAGGTGGTTTGTCACAGAATTGTGCATTTGGCCCGTGAAGTGAGGTGCGGCCGGGCCACGCAAAAGCCGGGAGCCCTCCTGGAAAGCGAAGCAGGTACCTCTGCAGAGGGGAACTTCAGAGGGAAGGAAAGGGTCCTCTTCGCTGTAAGCCTTTTTGGAGAGAAACGTCAATGTTTTTCTAGCCAGATGCTACAGACTATTTATTAATTTTTGAGATAATTTCTGTAAGGAACCCTTTTTTATCCCATTTTTGTTATTTTTAATTGCAAGACCAGAAGTACCACACTAAAACGTGCAATGACCAGAATTGTCACTGATTAGTTTGGGGAAATGGGAGCCGATGGGGATTTTAGAGACTGTCACTCAGTCAAAGGCACAAGCCAGGACGACCTCGGAAGGTGAAAGGGACCAGAGCCCAGCAGGTCTCCAAATCACCCCAGGGGCCCAGGTTTGGCATGGGAGCTCCCAAGCTAAACGGAATGCCTTTTGTGAAGTCCCAGAAAAGAAAAGGGTAGGTGTGCCGCAGCAGGGCTGAAGGGAGCACGGGGCCATCGTGCAGAGAAGCATGCTGCTGCTGCTGCTGCTGCTGCTGCTGCTGCGACATCGATATTCACCTTAGGCTGGCCAATGCAGGAGCTGCAAATGTCACAACTTCGAATTATTAAAATTAACTTGTTATTTCAGTCAATATCATACAGTCAGGAGGATAAAACCAGACTCAGAAATAGAGTTACTAAGGGATTATGAAACTTCGTTTTTCCTCTTTGCCTTGGCTCGGGTGCCGCCGAGGCGGTGCAGTGCTGCCGTTCAGCCACAGGAGAGCACGAAGAGCTCGGTCTTGGGTGCAGGTTTGACGGGACCAGTTTTGAGCCACAGGAGCACAAGCTGCTTCTTAGAACCCACTAGGCAAACGCAAGGGCAAAGCTCTGAGCATTGGTGCGTGTGCTGAAGGTTTCTTACTGTGTGGTTTGACGCCGTATCGGCAGTTGCCTACGACCATTGCCATCCCTTCCCCACTCCTGCGTCTCCTGGCGCTAGTGGTGTGCTCCCGCCGCTACGTTTTCCTTCAAGAAGGAACTAGTCCGAACTGCTTGATATTTGTAATGCATTGACTTCTTCCATTCTCAACAGGCTGATTCTAAAACTGAATTATATAAATAACATGGCTTTTTATTTAGGCTATATATCTTTATATCTGTTTTATATCTAATTCTTCACACAGAGGGAAATGAGACCCACCGTTGGCAGCGTCTGCTCTGCCCTCTCAGTGGGAGCTTGGGGCAGCGTAAGCAAACCGAGAGGCTCGGGGTACGTGGGGTTTGCCCTAATGCGAACAACTCCGAGCTGGGCGCCCGCCGCAGTGAACAGCAACTTCCCAAGATTAGACACGTGCTTACGTACCTATCTAAGGCCGATTACATCAGATACAAATCTTTCGTAACTTTCCATGGGGTCTTCATGTTTGTGGAATCCATCACTTACTAAGTCCCTTCAATTCTCCTTCTTCAGCAACTTCTTTTTTTCTTGTTCCATTCTGTGAAGACTCTCTGGTGTTCTATTAATTCTTCTTACAATACTGAGAAATTCTATTTTAACTGAAGTAAACGTGAGAATGCAAGCTCACACGTGCTATCGATTTTTCATCTATTGTCCGTCTGTCTATCCTCGAGCAGCACGGCTGGGGTTTAACCCAGTTCTGTACAAGGGACTGAGCTGAAAACATTTTTCCCAGATTTAGCAGCATAAGTTTTGCTTCTACAGTTAGGTGATCTCCTGCGGTCCCTTCCATCCTGAGTCACCCTGCGAGCCTATGGTATTTTGTATTTTTATATTATTAAATAGAGAATATCTCCTGGGATTAAGCAACGGCTGGTCTTAGAATAAATGGTCAGTAAAATCTAAGTTCCTCTTCCTGCAGCTTAGGTGGCCCATAAGTCCAGCTGCTGGAGTACAGCATCTGCGGTGAAGACATTAAAAAGAAGGAAACACTGAAAATGCCAATGTGAGACGCAAACCAAGAGTCGGCAGTCTGGGATTGTGGCAAAAACGTGTGAAATGGGAAATAACACCTGCCAGGAGAAATCTCAGACGTAGGTTCCACATAGGGCCTGGATGGGTGGGTGCTGCACACCCGTCTAACAGGGGGTGCTGTGCATGACAGCTCTCAAGGGCATCGGCATTTATCACCCTGGGTCTCAAAGCGGCTCCCGAGACCTCCGGGCGCTGTCTGTCAAGGGGAATATGGGGAATATCGGCAGCTGCCGGTTCCGCTCCAGCCGAGATGCCCACCTTCTAGCCGGACGCGGGCTCGCCTGTGCCAGGGCTGCCGTTGGGGGGCTGTGGGCGGCAGCGCCCAGCGCGGCCCCGGATGGAGCCGAGCCGACCCCATGCAGGGGAGACGATGCCGAGTGCGGGTGAGGAAGGTGCCAGCTCCGGGGCGTCTGCTCCTCGTGGGCAAGGGGGCGAACGCTCAGGGTGCTCTTTGCTTAGTCAGGGCGTGCAAATATTTCTGGGTTCTTGTTGTGCAGCTCCAAATCCCACTCACTCGTGGGAACCGAACGCAGGTTTGGGGTCGGGCTGTAGGACGCGGGTCTGGAGGGGAAACACGGGGCGCAGAGCCTGCGCCCGGCTGAGCCTGGCCCCGCTCGCCCCATGGCCCCCAGACCCTTGCTGGGCCAGCAGCGCCCGCCCCTGCAGCCCCGTCAGCGGCTTGGCGCTACCGTCCCACGACAATCGGCAGCACCGCTCGCGTAGTGTTCGTTTTGCAGCTTAATTGCACAGAAAGAAGGGTGAGCCTAACAGCTGCCAGCCTGTTCCTGCTTCAGTTAGAGCTATTGCAGTCCTTTCAGCTAAATTAATTAATCACCAATTTTCCAATTAGCTAGCCTCTGTCTTTTAAAGTGTCTTGCGCCCCGATATGATCAGTACACATACTAGCGAAATAGAAGCATCACTATTGTAGAAAACAATTGAGACAATGTATGGAAGTTCTATTAATTAGTGCTGGGCTCTTGGATACACAGGCACTGGTCTCTAGCTTTGCACCTTTTTTATGATGGCTGTATAGTATATATCAACAGAAAGAGCGTATATTTAGAGATGATGGTTATTTGCCGGGTACCAAGCCGACGGGGAACAGCCGCCTGGGTAAATGTGACACCGGTGTGTACACAGGGAGCTGTGCTTGGTGACTCAATGCACTTAATAAGGAGCAGATGACCCTGCTCACCTCAATGGACACAGAAAACAAATAATTGAACATATTAATCCATAAGAACTGTCACTATGTGTTGTTTACAAAGAAAAATCACCTCCTGGCCATTGATTACCCAGCCAGGGGATGCCACGTGCTGTACAGATGTGCCTCCAGTGGGGACAAGGCAGTGGCATCCAGTGTGCCCACAGCTCCCACCCTGTCGTGGGGCTTGGACTGGCCTCGTCCAGCCTGGGCAGGAGAGCAGAGCCGGACCCCAGCAGGATCAGGGCAGTGACATGTTGTTGGGCAGGCAGTGCCTCCTCTTCCAGCAAAGCCAGCCTTGAGGAGAACGTCTTAACCCAGACCTTTCACACGTCAAAGCAACTTGAGCTTCTGCTCAGCTGTTTTCTCTGTTAAAAAACCCCAAAGCAAAACTATACATTTCTTCCTGATTTATACAAAGAGCCCAGAGTCACCTCCCTGGCAGTAACAGATGTGTGCTGACGGGAAAACCAGACCCTGCTCCATGTCACTGTGATGGGACCATGGCCTCGTGCCTCGCCTGTGGTGGTTGTGCCTGCCTCGGAGCACCCCGTGCCCATGCCTGCCTCGGAGCACCCTGTGTTCCTGCCTGCCTCAGAGCACCCCATATCCATGCCTGCCTCGGAGCACCCTGTGTCCATGCCTGCTTCAGATCATCCCATGCCCATGCCTGCCTCGGAGCATCCCATGCCCATGCCTGTCTGGGAGCACCCCATGCCCATGCCTGCCTCGGAGCATCCCATGCCCATGCCTGTCTGGGAGCACCCCATGTCCATGCCTGCCTCGGAGCACCCTGTGTCCATGCCTGCCTCGGAGCATCCTGTGTTCCTGCCTGCCTCGGAGCACCCTGTGTCCATGCCTGCTTCGGATCATCCTGTGCTCATGCCTGCCTCAGAGCACCCTGTGCCCACGCCTGCCTGGGAGCATCCCGTGCCCATGCCTGCCTGGAAGCACAGGAGTGAGCTGGAGCGAGCACCGGGCAGGGTCAGCCGCCCTCCCCGACAAGCTCGGCCAGGCTGGTGCTCTCTGAAGGGGCAGGGATGTGTTTTCTCCTGTCATTAAAGGCAGGCTGCGGCTTACCATTGCAGAGTCATAACGGCCTAATCAAATAGATCCTTTCAAATTAGCAACGCGGACGCTCCCAGGGAAGCTGCCCACCCTCCCCTGCCCTTCCGCACGACGCGGCCGGGGCTGGCGGCACCACTGGAGCTGCGTGTTGCACAAGCTGTTTTCTGCAAAGCGACTCGCAGTCGGAGCTTTATTTCTCTCTGCCTTCTCCTTCCTTCCTGCACCACCTTCAGTGCGGGGCCGAGCGAGTGCCTGGCGGCCCCTTCCCCCCGCTTCCCCATTCGCAGCCAGATGTGGACGCTGCACTGGCCCTTGCACAACTGGGAGATGCTGCCATCTCGCCGCCCAGCACGTACGGCCGTCACGTGGGGGAAGAGGGGAGCCTGGTGTCACTGCCCCGTCACATCAAGAGGTGAAGAAAGCTGTTTCCATACCCTGTGAAAATGATGCTGTTCACCAGAAGAGAAACACGGCTACTGAGAAGGAAGGGCACGTGGCAACTGCCTGCGACGGGCATTGCCTCTGATGGGTTGGGGTGGGGGCACTGGGAACCACGGCGACCCTCTTGCCAAGGCTACCTGACCCCAGGAACACTGCATGGATTGAAAGTTGATCCATGTGGTATTCCAGTGTTAACAGTATTCACCACTTTATTACACTAGTGTCATGAAGGCTTCAGAGGCGGCCAGTGCCAGGCTCAGGAACAACAAGTGCAGGGTCCTGCACGTGGGTCAGGACAATCCCAAGCACAACTCCCGGCTGGGGGGAGAATGGCTGGAGAGCAGCCCCCAGGAGAGGGACTGGGGGTGTTGGGGGATCAGAAGCTGGACACGAGCCGGCACCGTGCGCTGGCAGCCCAGAACCTCCCCGGCCCCTGGGCTGCATCCCCACAGCCCCTCTGCTCCGCTCGGGGGAGACCCCACCTGGAATCCTGGGTCCAGCTCCGGGGGTCCCAACAGCAGGAGGACACGGAGCTGTTGGAGCGGGGCTGGAGGAGGCCCCGGAGATGCCGGGAGGGCTGGAGCCCCTCTGCTGGGAGGACAGGCTGGGAGAGCTGGGGGGGTTCAGCCGGGAGAAGAGAAGGCTCCGGGGAGACCTGCCAGCCCCTGCCAGGGTCTGAAAGGGGCTCCAGGAAAGCTGGGCAGGGACTCGGGATCAGGGAGTGGAGCCAGAGGACGAGGGGGAATGGTTTTATGCGGGCAGAGGGGAGATTTAGATGGGATATTGGGCAGAAATTGCTGGCTGTGAGGGTGGGGAGCCCCTGGCCGGGGTTGCCCAGAGCAGCTGTGGCTGCCCCATCCCTGGAGGTTCAAGGCCAGGTTGGACGGGGCTTGGAGCAGCCTGGTGTGGTGGGAGGTGTCCCTGCCCAGGGCAGGGGGTGGCACTGGGTGGGCTTTGAGCTCCCTTCCCACCCAAACCCTTGTGCTCTGTGAATAGCTGGGCTAGGTACACAAGTGGCCAGAGGGTGCAGTGAATTGGGTTGTGAAGCAATAGGCATCACATTCGGTGGGAAATTACTACATGAGACACACAAGAGACGTCAAGCTAAACAGGAAGTGGCTTTGTGTTGAAAATGCAAAATTTGTCTTTTCACATTCTTTCTCCAGCCCAAGATTGATGGCAGCACTGAAAGCAAATTTAGATAGTCAGATGTAGCCGCTGACAACCACAAATCTCCAATGCAAAGAAAAATATTTAAATATGAACAGCATGTCCAGGCGGAGTGTACGTGGCCTTTCCACTTCTGCTAGGGGATTATGGACATATTTAATAAAAAAACCCCACCGTCTTCTACCCCACATAAAGCCCGTTCACAAGAAAAAGAAGCCACTGAGCTGATACAGCAAAGCCCTAAATAGCTACAGTTTTAGAAAATAAACCTTTCTTTGAAAAGTTCTGTCCACTGCAAAAGACAAAGGTGAGTCTAGTAAAGTGTTTCAACTTAATATTTATTGTTGTATGGTATTGTTGTATGTTGTATGGAAGAAAATTCCTCTTTAGTGTGTTAGACTCCCACTTTAAAAAGGGAATATTTGGTCCGCTTTTGGAAGTTCTGCTCATAGCTTCCCCTGTATTGGGATGAACATGCGCAACGTCTTACTCAGCTGAATAATGATGCCATGTGCAATGGTCTGTACAAAACCAGGAGGTGTTTGTAACGGAAACCGTCGCTGTCCCAGGCCGTGCTGCCGTAACGCACATGCTGGATCTTGTTTTCAAGAGTGATTTAGCGATTTATGTGTAAAGATTTGTTATAAAGCAAACAGGGGGAAGAAAATAAGGATTTATGCACACTTCTCTCCAGTCAAAGCTTTGGTTAGCCCTGCCCGGACGCTCCCCGCTCTGCTCCAGCATGGGAACCGCTGCCGGCCGAGCCGGAGCATCGCTGGGGGACGGGACCAGCCCTCCCCCGGCAAACGTCTCGGGGAGCGGTGCAGGAGACACGTGTGCGATGTGACAGCCAAATCCTTCCCGCGGCAGCAGCGGGCTCAGCGGCAGCGGCAGCAGCAGCACGCCGAGCTCAGGGGGATGCCCACGGGTGCCCCGTGCGTGCTGGGTGTAGCACCCAGCATCGGGGTATTTGTGTGAGATACTGGCAGAGGGAAGCAGCTGCCTTGTCCCTCACATTGAGCCAGACGAGGACTTTTGCTCCCAAACCTTTAGGGAAAAAGGCAGAAGTAGTGGCTTCACGGACATTAAAGAGAATAGCACACAAAATAAAACACTCAACACAAAGGAGGGGTTTTTTTTGTTTTTTTAAACAGGATGCACATTTATTATTGGGCAGGCAGGTATCAGCGGAACAGTTGAACAGCACATCAGAAAGCAGAACGAAGGTTGTCTCTGCTGCGACGTGGCCGGCGGTCCTTTCTCCGTGCCCCGGGGAGCAGCGAGCCCGTGGGGCCGGGGGCTCCTCCATGGCCCGGGAAGCACCGGCAGAGGAGGGGGCTGCCGGCTCCCTGCCTGCCCCGCTGCCCCCGCTGCCCCTGCTGCTCACGCTGCCCCCACTGCCCACGCTGCCCCTGCTGTGCCCCGGCGCTCGCCGCTCTCGGCACAGCCTTCCCCAGGCCAAGCTCGTCCCAGCTTCTTGCTCCAGGGATCGCTGGAGTCAGGTCAGTCAATTGGAGAGTGAGTCCTGCCACTGCAAGGGTTCTGCAGGGATGTTAGGCAGAGGACGGGCTCCTCATTAGCTCCTGTTTCATTATCAGAACTGTTAATGAAGTTCAAGCTGTGAGGTCCAAATTCTGCTTCAAGCTGTACATTCTACTTGCACTTGAAGTTAAATAAATTTATACTTTGAAAAGTGACTGCGAAAATGCCAGTATAAGCTCCCATAGCTGTTCCAGTGATGTACAAAGACAAACCTCAGTTAAGAACTAAAACAACGGATTTTCTTATTTTTACTTCTGCAGGCTGAGTCCAGCTTCAATATCAAGGCGTGAAAGAAGCTGCCGGCACATGCACACGTCTCGGTGCTCCCGTGAGAAGCTCGTAAGACCCAGAGCCGAGCGTCAGGGCATTCTGCCCTCCTGGCACTCGTCACCCACCACCCAGCAGCGCAGCCGCCGCATCCCTCCTGCAGCGCCGGCAGGACGCTGCGCCCAGCCCTTTGCATACCTCCCTCTGCGCCACATCCGCGGCGCCAGCCCTCGCCAGATCAGCTGGACATGGAAATGGCCCCAGCTATTTGTTCGGAAAGGTAGACCTCCCAGGAGATGCAGAATTTGCAAACGCTCAGATAAAGGAGGCTCAGCCTTGATCCCCGCACTGTGTTGACCGTGTGAATTAGTGCCCTCGGCGCGTTTTGTCCAAGCCTGGGTCCAGTTCCGCATCAAGCCATGGCTCACAAAGAACCGCCCGAGAGCAGCGTACTCCCTCTAAGAACTGCCATGGTGACCCTTTATTTACAGCATTAATCGGCCGCAGCGGATCCTGCTGTGAGAGCGCGGTTTCCTGCCGTCCTGCTGTGCGAGAACAGCACTTCTGGTCTGCTGCAGCCGGGTCAGCAGGAGGAGGGCTCCTGGACGATGAGGTAACAAGTGCACTTAGAGGAACACAATCAGCTCACTCATATTCTATAGCATAAATGAAGTTATCTAAAAAAATGGCGCTGTACATTGGTGACTGCTCTCCCGAGCAGAGTTTCCTCCCCCCGTCTCCCGCTACAAGAGGTTTCCTTAGTCGTTCATCTACTGCGGGCTGTCAGCCTACTCAAGAGCTGCCTCATTTTTGCCATCAGCATGTCTCTGAAGTGGTCACCCATTAAGAAGTAAAAAACAGGATTAATGGCACTATTCAAAAAGGCAATGGGTCTCGTGATGATGTAGATGGTGTTGATGATGTGCTGCGTGCACACAGGTACGTTCAAGGCTGGTATTCGGGAAGCAAGTCGGACATTGCGCATTATGTGGTAGGGAGTAAAGAGCAAGGAGAAGATAACCACCGTGAGGACCACTAAAGTGAGGGGCTTTTCAAGGGCCAGGAGAGAACTGACATGCTCGCTCCTGCTTTTAAGAAAAAGAACCATTTTCACATAGAAGCAGCACATGATCACGAGAGGGATAAGGAACCCAAAGACAGTCAGAAACATGCTATAGATGAGGCTTTTTTCAGGGTCTCCAGAGCTTGCATAATCGAGACACTTGTAATTATTGGCAGAACTTATAGGCTCCAGGAAATACATCAAGGGCAGCAGCTCCAGTATCACTCCAATCCATATAGTCACAGACACAATAAAGGCCATTTTCTTCTTCTGTAGAAAATGTTCTCTGAAAGGATATTTGATGAGCATGTATCGGTCAATACTGATAAAGGTAAGGAAAAGGATGCTGCTATACAGGTTTGCATGCAACAGGAACCTGTTGCTATGGCACAAGATGCTCTTGTTTGTCCATTGATCACTGGAGTAGCTGTTCACGAGTATTGGAAGAGTACACAGAAATAATAAATCTGATAATGACAAATTGAACAGGTAGATGTTGCCACTTTTCCAATTTCTCAGGCAGAAAATGTAGCCAAACACAGCAATGGTGTTTCCAATGAAGCCTATAATGAACTCAAGGCTGTACATGGTGGAAAGATAATACTTTTCTAGACCTCTGTTCGTCAGCAAACAGACATCTGTCTCGTTCACAGCCTGGAAAGTCAAAAGGAAAAAAAAACCAAACCAAAAATTAGTAAAAGATCATTGCATGGCTATTTTTATATTGTTTCTGTAAGAGTTGAATATAGCATGGTATTTCCTCACAGCTTATGTGGTAAGTAGAGACTTGAACTCACAGAATATCCCTTATGCACACAAGATTTCTAGTCTCAGCTACCGACCAGAGTTGCCAAGCAAGATGAACGCTTGCGGGAGCAAAACCCTGTGTGAGGAGTCTGAAGTACGAGCATCACCTGAAGGCATCTGCCCTACCAGGCCAGCTGCCGCTTGGCCAAACCCATGGCACTACCAGGGACTGGGAAGGTGAAACTGGCCTGTCACCACTTTGTCACAGCCCTTCTTGGAAGTCCCCTGCCTCCCCGTTACTCAACGCCGGTCCCATGGTCTCCTCGCTCGTCACTCAGTTAAGACTGATAAAGGATGAACTCATTAGCAGCAATACGGCTGCGCTCTGACAGCGTTACTCAGAATGCATTAAGAAATCAGGAGAGAATGTGTTTATTAAAACAATCCAACCATTCGTCATGCGCTCTGTACGGTTTTGCTGGTAACTTGGTACCCGAACTGCACGGAAAGCGCTGTGAGAGAGGGCGAAGCGCGTATCCTGTGCATCACGGCGGACGTGCCGGAGAACTTCCCAGCCATTTCAGCAGCCACAGGGCATTTCTGCTCCTGGGGTTTTACAAATATCTTCTCGGTTTTCTGCAAAAAGCCCTTTCAAGAAGGGGAGGTTCACCTAGGACTGAGGAGTCCTCGTTGATATGAAAGCGATCGTAGTCAAGGGAGCAGCGCAGCCAAGTTCAGGATAAACCACCTTCGAAGCTAAATTCCCAAACTTTAAGTCACTTTTGCTATTAATGTCCTTTGAAGTGAGGACAGGGTGCACGATTTATTTGGCCACAGCTCATAAGTTCGGCTAAGCCCGCAGCCAGGTCTGGTGGAGTGCCCCGGGCACAGCCCCGCGGCGGCAGGAGGAGGAGAGGCTCTTCCCTGCCAGGACAACGCGCAGCCGGGAGAGCTGCCGCAGGGCTGGCAGCACCGCCACACGGCTACTGCGTGTTCTCCTTGGCTCCAGACAAAGAGCTGCTGATTCGGGCTGGGAAGTAAGTAGCACAGTCAGTATTCCTAACGGAGCAAGGCTTTCTAGGAAGCCGCACCAACTGTGAGTTTGCCTGAGGACAAATTCTGCTTTTTTTCCTAAAGGTTGGTTAAGAAAATGCTTTTGTGCTGCAGGGGAAGAAACAGAGTAGGATCCCAAGCGCTCACTCCTCTCCCTCCTCAGGCAAACACACCCGTACCCCCCTGCAGGGGAACTAAGGAAAGCCTTTGGCCGGAGCCTTTGGTTAAACGATTAGCAAAACAATTGGAAAACGGAGGAAAACACGATGTTAGGAAAATGAGATATTGGTTAAAACGGAAATCAAGCCAAGTCTCAGCTCTGAAAGAGCAGCAATGTGACTGACACAAAAATCTGCTAAAGACAGTCTCCACAAATCTTGCAATTATTATCAGTATTTCCAAAGTTGCTCTGGTGTCTAGAATTTGTTAATAGGTCTCTGCTCTCAAAGCACTGTATTTCATTTTAAAGGTTGATCATGAGGCAGAATAAAGTACGACACATACAAAACTTTACAAAGTTACATCCATCAAATATCTACTCTTGCCCTGTATACTGCAGGAAACAGAAATGATATAGCCCTGAAGGCTCACTCTGATCAAAATAACTGCGGGTGCAGCAGCCAGCCCAACCCGGGCTGTCCAGGCTCTCACGAAGAAACTCAACACTTTCGTGAGATTTCAATTCTAGAAAACGCTGCCCTCACATCAGCACTTTAAACACACATAATAATTAAAACACTACTGTATTGACAGACACATCGATTTAGGTAGCCGTTAGAAAAAGACTGATCAGCCAGGTCTAAGGCAAGCAGGCAGGGTCAGGCAGTGGAAGGACTGGTCAGAGACGGCCGGGCAGAGGAACCGCAGTCTCGGCGTTGCGGCTGCCGGCTCCCGCGGCGCACGGACACCTTACCATCCCCGGGGCTGGGCGCTGCCTCTCCCCGGCACTCTCCAACCATGCCTCGCCGGCGACGCTGGGATCCCCGGCCAGCGGCGCAGCTTCACTCTGCGACCGAGTTTGCATACGATTCAATCATTAATGAGTCAAGGCGACGGCGCAATTTGTTTGGCTGAGCGGGACGCGGGGGCAGTTTTCGGGGGAGGAAGTTTCTGCCGAACGCGTGCTGCACCGAGGAGAGGAGCAAACAGGCACTTCCCCTTCGCAGAGCCTGTTTGGAAACTGCCAGGGTGGCCAGGCCCCGCTCCGTGCCGTGGGGCTGGGAGACAGGAGACAGGCTTTCCCCGAAATGCTGCTGTGGGGCCGAGGCGGGGGTCTGGCAGGCAGCGAGCCACGGGCCAGCGCTCGCCGGTGCCCAGCGCCCCACACAGCGCGCCCTCGGGCCGGCTGCACCTGCCGGAGAGGAGGTGGAGGGAGAGGCAGCGCTCTTCATCCCACCTTTTGGGACATCCCCGGAGGTGTCAGGAGGGCAAAGGCGGTGGCTTGTGTCCCGCTGGCACCCCGGCGTCTTCAGGCACAGAACAGCCGCTGCTGTTACACTGCGGGGTCGACGCCAAGATGCGGCAGCCCAGGGACATTCTGTGTTAGCACAGCAATAAACCCAACATATTTTAATTATACTGAAGCAGAGCACTAAAGAAGAGCGCTTCACTCTGAGGGCGGTGAGCCCCTGGCCAGGGTTGCCCAGAGCAGCTGTGGCTGCCCCATCCCTGGAGGTTCAAGGCCAGGTTGGCTGGGGCTTGGAGCAGCCTGGTGTGGTGGGAGGTGTCCCTGCCCAGGGCAGGGGGTGGCGCTGGGGGGGCTTTGAGCTCCCTCCCAACCCAAACCCTGCTGTGATCCCATGATTCTGTGAACACTTGATGGTTTATTCATCAGAGCTATGTAACACTATTGTGTTTTTGAGAACGAATACCGCTAACACAAAATGGCTCTGCTCCGCTGCGACTGATCCACCCAGACCCATTGAGATCCGCACAACAATTGTTTCTTGGTTTCAAATGATACAGTGGCATTTGTACGTGCAGTTTTGATTGTATTTTCACCTGTGGAGCGCTGTCTTACACCGTGCAGAAGCCCCAGGGCCCTCCACAGAACATTAGGGTTCAGCCTCTCGAGGCAAGGCACTGCCAGCCGGGGTGTCCTGGCTGACGCGGGAGGACGCCCGGGTGACAGTGGGTGACAGCAGGCGACAGTGATGCTGCGCCGTGCTCCAGCCAGGAGCATCCCAGCACTGGAGCAGGGCATTCCCAGGAGAAAGGGACCTCGCACGGGGCAGAGGGACGGCCGCGGGCAGAGCACCGCTGGGGTGGGTGTCCCCAGGTCCCAGGCGGACCACTCCGCCTCAGGGTTGTGAGTGTCCTGGGCTCCCCCCTGCTCCGGACTGCGCGGGTCCGAGCACGTGCGCTCATCCCGGCCGGCCCGGGATCCAGCCTTCTCCAGGGGGTCACTGCCGGGGACAGCACTTCAGAGCAAGGCTTTGAGGCTGTCTGCAAATACAGCTGCCACATGGAGAACTGAAATCACTTTTGAAAGCAATTTCCTCCCTTTTCAGAAGGAAATACGAAGGACTGGGAAGAGGAGGTTCACATCTTCTCTCCTCTCCGTGTACCCAGCGCCCTGCAGCGCTGCAGGAGCTCCTGAGCTGGCGAGTGAGCGCCCAGAAGGAAAATGATCCAGTGCTCCAGACAACAAGGACAATTTGAAAACGTGCCAGAAGAAAGAGGAGTGCCAGGGAAAAACTGAGCTTACACAGAGCTCTGTGAATTTCCACTGCGAGACTTCAAAAAAAGGCAAATGGAGCTGGGCAGGTTTGGGGCTTGTGGCAAGTACCTGCCCCCACCAGCCTCCCCCCTGCCCCGGCGCCGTCCCCGCGGCACCGGCAGTGGTCCCCGTGGCACTGGCAGCAGTCCCCGTGGCACCAACAGCGGTCCCCGCAGCGCCAGCAGCGGTCCCCATGGCACCGGCAGCGGTCCCCGTGGCACCGGCAGCGGTCCCCGCAGCGCTGGCAGGAGCATCACTGCCGCCGCGGCAGGAGTGTTGCTGGGGGTGCGCCGGGATGAAGGGCCGTGCTGGGCGCATGGACCAAAGAGGTCATCACAGCTGACAGAGTCGTGACAAGGACAACCACCTGCCTCGTTCTTTGAGGGGGAATAACGCGAACCAGGAGAGAAGATGGTCGACAGTTGATTTTAACAGATGGTTTTATAGCTTGGCTGCGGAACACACCACTTCCCCGTAATACTTTAAATTTAGCTAATACGGGTAGCTGAGTGGTGAAAAGGTGGCGGTTGGGATGGCTGGGGCCGGCAGGGACGGTGCCCACGTCCCCGGCCAGCGCTCGGGCTGCTCCTCGCGGCAGCAGAGCCCCCGCCCAGCGGCAGCATCGCCAGCCGGCAGCCATGGGCACAGCGAGTTACTGTATTGTTTTATTTTATAAACAAAACCTGGCACAAACACGGGGCACAGCACAAACTTCTATACATCAACAATCACCGCGGAAGTCCGGAAAGCAAATCCAATTTTTGTTAGCACTTATCTGGGAACATGTGCCTCACCACTGCCTGTCGGGTGGCACTTTGCACAAGCCCAGCTCATTTGACACGGCTGTGTAGGACGGGTACTTCCAAAAAACACTATTTGGAAATAGCTATGTTGTGCATGTCAAATATGTTTGTCAGAAATGAAAATTCCTGGAAACTGCAAGTTTAGCCAACGTAGCTGACGTACAGTTACGTTTCTTAAATTTAAGCCAGTCTTCGTATGCCTCGTTTTTAAAGCGTGAGTTAAAGGAGGAAGAAGCTACATGCCGTATGTAGATGGCTGCCGAAAAACTATCATGAGCTGGAAAAAAGCTAAATAAAAATAGACGGCTAAATGACACATTAGCTTTCAGTCCCCAAAATTTTGGAATTAATCAGCACAACCTTTACTTCACCTATGGCGAATTACACAAAAGAGCAGTTTCTGAATTTTACCAGCCCAATGAAATTAAAATTTTTAAAAGATTTATCAGAAAACAAACAGATGTTGGAACTGCTCATTAGTTTAGCAGCGCCGTAGGCTGTGCTGATGCTTCCCACGGAGCAGCTGTCTGGTTCTCCGAGAGCCAGGCGCTGCTGTCCCTCTCTCCTGTCACCGTACCAGCAGGACGAAGCGGGAGCCGCCACGGAGGCGGGAGGAGCCGGAGCCACCCGCGCAGATCTGCTAGGTTTGCGGAGCAGCCATCCCGCCCGGACAGCCCGGCACACCAAAGCTGTGAAATCAACTCAAGGAATAAATGGCGGGGTCCAGTATGCTCAAAATAAGTCTTGTAGGTGGGCATGTCTTTCGCCCCGGCCACCGCAGGGATTGCAGCTTCTTCACTGCAACCAGCAGTAACTCGGCTGGGGGAGGCGGCCACCAGCAGCCACAGAGCTGTATGGAAACCGTGAGCGGCAGTGACTCCGTTTCTGAATCGGTATCACGACACCTGCCCTAAACCCCCAAAATGGAATGGGATGCGCCCTGATAACATAAAGAGCCCATCACACGTGGGTCATCGTACGTGACTGGTGATGGAAGAAGCTCATGGCGGATAAAGTGCTGTGAAACAATTTAATACGTACGTGCAGAAAGCTCAGAGCGAGTGACTAAAATGAGGCTTCCTTGAATGGCCAAGTAAAGCACAATAAAAGGTAACACATTACATTACACATTGCATTACATTTTAGAGCGTTACTTGATATCAGTAACAATTTGCAAGGAAAACTAATAAATTAACTGTTCCTAAATCACCACATCTTTTGCCCAACTGCATTACAAAACCTGGATTTTTCCAAGGAGACCTGGTAGGTCACACCAAGGTGCGATGCTTGAGGCCCTGGACGAAGAGGATCTAGTGGTCATGATGCATCTGGATTTTCGAAAAGCTTTTGATGAGGTCCCACCCACACCTCCGATTTGTGAAGAAATCCATTTGCTCTGTGGGTTTGTCTGGGTGAGTCCTGGAAACCTCCATGGGCACCAGTTCCACCCCCCACCCTGTTCCCACGGACACGTAGCCGAGTCCCGGGGTGGGAGTGCCCGGCACAGTGCGGAGCGTAAAACCCCCCAAGGTGCTTCTGCCGGCAGCGAGTGGCCGAGGGTGCCGCAGGGGAACAAGGCTGGACACTCACCTCGACTGGTTGCCGCTACACAAAATTTGCATTTTTCTTCTCTGGAATCAGAGCCCCGGCTCCCTTCGGCGAGACAGACCCAGACCCGGCTTCTCTGCCAAATGAGTCAAGACTTGTGCTTTTACCGTTGGCACAGAACTCTTACCAGAATATTTTTCACCTCCTGTGTTTTACTATTACGATTAGATCTAACAAGACCACTAATCGTTCTTCTCGTGAGCAATTGCCAAAAGCTGTTTGAGGAAGCGCCAGCCTCACGTCTTGTCACTGACTCACCTGAGGACGGAGAAGAGCCGGCACCGCTGGCAAGCTGGGGACACCCCAGCTCTTCGATAAGCATCCACACAACTGTACATTACTGGGAATTGGATTATTGTGGGTTTTACTCCTAGCAAATGCTGATCCAGATTCAGAGACAAGTGCCCTTTTGCAAAATGCAATGACCAGAATTCTCCCTGCACCTTCTTTATTTTGTGTGTATTTATTTACACAGTTTCTGGTACTTTGTAGGCACGTTGTGAGTGGTCATTCAGGACAAACCAGAGCATTCCAAGCAGCCAACTGCAGTCAGGTGGCACTGTGACAAAGCAGATCTCATACAGTTTAATGATAATTAATTTTTTTTTCCTCCTAGAATACCAATGAAAACCAAGCAAATATCGGCTCAGAGGGAAGGCTGGTGAGCAGAGCTTTTCCCCTCTGGCTCTGCCTCCTCCCCTGCTGAGCTGCTCAACACAGAGGCTTGAACCTCTTCGAAATGTCGAGGCCGATTTCTACATTGCACATCACGAGAGTGAAGGTGCTTTTGGAACAGACAGCTCTCCCGCGCTCTCAGTCCCCTGCGTGCCCCGAAAGACCACGGGGGTGACCAGCTGCCCCTTGCCTGCGTGCAGCCAAGGGACGGCCACATGCCGGAATGTCTCCAGAGTGGGAGACTCCAGCACCTCTCCGGGCAGCCTGTGCCAGGGCTCTGCCACCCTCCAAGGAAAGAAGTTCCTCCTCGTGTTTAGATGGAACTTCCTGTGTTCAAGTCTGTGCCCGTTCCCTCTGGTCCCACCCCCGGGCACCACTGAAAAAAATGAGGATGGGGCAGTGGGAACACGCTCCTGGCCGCCACAGCAGGCGTGTGTCCCTGGGAACTCCCCACCGGCTCAGGCCACCCCGCCAAGTCGGCACGAGGCTCTGCCCGTGGAACCAAACTGTGGCAAGGAGGGGAGGCCGGTGTGCGCAGAGGTTCAGCCAAACGCACCCCACGCCACAACCTCTTCAGTAAAGAGACAAAGACAGGTCATTGCTGCAGGTGGCTCGCTCCTGAGGGGAGCAGGCGGCGCAGTGTGCAGGCTGGACCCACTCCTCAGGAACGTCTGCTGCCTCCCCGGGGCCCGGGCTAAAGGTATAAAACCACAGCTTCCTTCCCTGGAACGTCCTTCAGATTGCTACCCATTACTGGCTTTTCAGACAGGCGGTGATGAACGGGCAACCAGAAACCTAAGGGCAATCAAGAGAGACTTCCGAGCCTTGGGAAGACTGGTTAAGGGCTCAGGAGCACAAGTGGTGTTTCCTCTATCATTCCAGTTGCAGGGAAGGATGAGGGAAGACGCAGCAGGAGCCAGCAGGTCAGTACCTGGCTCTGAGCCTGGTGTCAGCGGCAGGGTTTGGGTTTTTTGATCGTGAGTGGGTTTCTGCGACACCAGGCGTGCTGGCGACTGGTGGGGTACCCCGGTCTCCACGGGGAAAGGTCCTTGGGGCAGGAGCTGGCAGCGCTCATTGAAAGGGCTGTAAGCTGGATTTGAAAGGGGAGGGGATGAAACCAGGCTCTTTAGACGTAAGCCTGGGGGTGCTGTACCAATACCCATGGGACGGGATGCCAGTGTGGTCCCTCGGTTGCTGACCCACGGAAGGCAGGGGATGGAGACTCCTGTAGCAGCAGAGAGGTGAGGGTCGCTGGTGGGTTACAAATTTTGTCCGCACCTGGGAATGGTCAGGTAGGAATTAGGGCTTCTCCCAGTAAGAAGGCGGCAGGACCAGCAGTGAGAAGAGGCTTGGCTGCAAAGTAAGATTACTGCACAGAAAATGGGTTCTGTTTTACCTCAAACCAGGGCACCATCACCCCAGTGTGAGATTACGTCCCAAATGCCACCCTTGATGGATCATTTATTTAGAAACTGGTACAAAAGCAGCTGACGGTCTCTTCATGCACATCAGGCTTTAGGAGAGCACAGCCACCCACGTTCCCATTCAGTTCTCCCCTGCGGGCTGTGGCAGGTTCTTATTCTGTTAAAAATAACAACTGATTAAAGAATCCAATAAGATCAGTGTCTGTGGTAAAAATAGTGTTGTGTGGCCGGAATACCAGGTGTGTGTGCTGGGTCTTTTCACAGCACCTGGAGAGACCGTGTTTGCCTGATAAGGTTGCCAGCGTGGGTAATAAGGAAACTTCAATTACACAATATTGACAGGAGTCACAAACCTCTAAACACTTGGCCAGCTGGTATGTTTTTCCACTCTTCCACTGAAAGGCAGAGGGATTCCTTTTTCAAAAGAAACTGTGCTTGTGAAGGGTGTTGTTCTGCCCGGCAGCAGCTTGCAGAGCCACGCTGCAGCCCACTGGCTGCCTTAGGAAACCCATTGATCTCCAGATCTCCTAATTGTACCTTATGTCACCCGGAGGGGCTTAAAGGGCGTTTGGAGGAACACAAGGGATCTCGCATACAGCTATGTTGAAAGAAAAAGTTGATAGAGGTTGCAAAATCGGTACTCAGGCATTTGCATTTGCTTATACAAGTCTAACCTTCCAGAAGGGAGGAGAGAGGAAATTTTGGGTTGGGGCATGCTGGAGAGGCACAGGTGAAAAGCATGAGCACTCCAAAGGTGCATTAGAAGCCTGTGGAGCAGGAGAGACGAGCAGTTAGGAGCTCCCAGGCTGGCACACGCAGGAGGAGGAGAGGCCAGTAACACAGAATGGACGCTTGTAACTGCAAAGACCCGCAGGAGGAAGAGACTTCCCCCAAAGACTGAGGTGACCTTGCAGAACCACTTCACTGCCCTGCAGAGTGGAGAGGCAAAACCTCCTGCATCAGGAGGGGCTCAGGAGCCGAGTGAGCCCACCCGATCTGCTCCACGTGTCGCCACCAGCGCAACTGAGGAAAGGCGATGGGTGGTGGCTGCAGGTGACTCTTCGGAGGGGTCTGGAGGCACGTTATTTCCCAACTTCATGCCCTCTCTAGGGAGGTGTGCTGTGTGCTGGAGGCTCATACCAGGGATGTCACGGCACACTGCCAAACCTCCTGCAGTCCTCAGGCTGTTATCTGTTGCTGCTGTTCCATGGNGACCTTGCAGAACCACTTCACTGCCCTGCAGAGTGGAGAGGCAAAACCTCCTGCATCAGGAGGGGCTCAGGAGCCGAGTGAGCCCACCCGATCTGCTCCACGTGTCGCCACCAGCGCAACTGAGGAAAGGCGATGGGTGGTGGCTGCAGGTGACTCTTCGGAGGGGTCTGGAGGCACGTTATTTCCCAACTTCATGCCCTCTCTAGGGAGGTGTGCTGTGTGCTGGAGGCTCATACCAGGGATGTCACGGCACACTGCCAAACCTCCTGCAGTCCTCAGGCTGTTATCTGTTGCTGCTGTTCCATGGGGGCACCAGTGATGCAGCCAGAAGACTATCAAGAAAGATGATAAAGCCCTGGGAGCAGCGGTCAGGGACTCTGGCACACAGGTGGGTTTTTATCAATGCTCCTGGTCAAAGGGAAGGGGGCTGATAGGGCTAGGCCAAGCTGGCAAATCAATATCTGGCTACTGGGCTGGTGCCACAGCCAGGGGTTCGGCTTCTTAGATGGGTTTGGCTTCTTAAGCCACAGGACTTTTGAGAAACCTGGTCTAGTGGGGCCAGATGGGGTTCACCTGTTAGAAAAAGGGACAAACACCTTTGGTCAGAGGCTTGCCAACCTCGTGAAAAGGGCTTTCAACTGGAGTTTCCAGGAGAGGGGAACCGGAATCAATTCCATTCCTACCAATATGATGCTGATACCAGTAGTAGGGACCCAAAACCTGGAGATAGGTTGCAGGTCAGCAGGAGAGCACCTGGAGTGAAGGTGCAGGTTTCTTAAAGGAACAAACAAGAGGCATTAGACACGTGCGCATGCCTTGCAGGACTATGATCTAACTGGCATCATGAAGACAGTGTGGGATGGCTCCTATGACGGGAGTGTTGAAATGGATGGATAATGACTCTTCAGGAAGGACAGATGTTGTGGTGATGTTGTGGTGGAGGGTTGCTACAGGCCACCTGACCAGGAAGATCAAGTGGATGAGGCCCTCTACAGACAGGAGCAGCCTCGTGTTCACAAGCCCTGGCCCTCATGGGGGACTCCAACCACTCTGATATCTGTTGGAAGGACAACACAGCAGGGCATAAGCAACCCGGGAGGCTTCTGGAGTGTATCAACAATAACTTTCTTCTCTAAGTGATAGAAGAGTCAATGAGGAGAGGTGCACGCTGCACCTTGTTCTCACCAACAAGGAGGGGCTGGTGGGCAATGTCACGCTCAAGGGCAGCCTTGGCTGTAGTGGTGGTGAGATGGTGGAGTTTGAGGTCCTTAGGGCAGCGAGGAGGGTGCACTACCCTGGACCTCAGGAGAGCAGACTTTGGCCTCTTCAGGGACCTGCTTGATGGAGTACAGTGGGATAAACCCTGGAAGGAAGAGGGGCCCCAGAAAGCTGGACACTATTCAGGGAGCACCTTGAATGCTCTCAGCTCAGGGGCGATGCCCCCGGACAAAGTCGGGCAAAACCCCCAGGAGGGCTGTGTGGGTGGAAAGGAGCCCCGGGTCCGTCTCGGACAGACAAGGGAAGCCGGCGGCGGGTGGAAGCGGGGACAGGCGGCCTGGGGATGCGCTGGGGNCTTGATGGAGTACAGTGGGATAAACCCTGGAAGGAAGAGGGGCCCCAGAAAGCTGGACACTATTCAGGGAGCACCTTGAATGCTCTCAGCTCAGGGGCGATGCCCCCGGACAAAGTCGGGCAAAACCCCCAGGAGGGCTGTGTGGGTGGAAAGGAGCCCCGGGTCCGTCTCGGACAGACAAGGGAAGCCGGCGGCGGGTGGAAGCGGGGACAGGCGGCCTGGGGATGCGCTGGGGCCGGCGGGGAGAGGGTTAATCTCTACCGGGACACGGCCATTCCCTGCCACGTCACGCCGTGCCCGGCACTTAAGCGGGAGCTGCCGGCGGGAGCGGTTCGGGAGTCGGCGCGGGACGGGGCTGCCGGGAGCGGTGGGAGCGCGGTGGGAGCGGGACGGGGCTCCCCGGGGGCGGTGGGAGGTCGGTGGGAGCGGGACGGGGCTCC
>VZSF01001599.1:28503-59528 GCA_013398295.1 Chionis minor | reverse complement strand
GCTCCTCTTGCTGGGGTCCCCCTTCACCCCTGCCGGGGATCCCCCACGCTGGTGCCATGGGGTGGCTCTTTTGTTGCCCAGGTGGTGGGTGCCCACCCCCTCAGCGTGGGGCTGGCAGGACCCAAGTGCCCCCACGTGTCCCGCTGTCTCCCCCAGCTCAGCCGGGCTCGCCCCCCCTCCATCTCTTCCAGGCAGGTCCACCAGCTGCTGCCGGCCGGAGCTCCGAGGGCACCACAAGCCGGTGACCGCCCCGTCCCATCCTGTCCTCAGCGCACCCCCAGCACCGCAGCAGCCTTCACTCCCCAGCTTCACACCCCACACCTGTACCCCTGTCCCCATTAAAGCCCATATAAAACCAGCCCCCCCGCCCCTGTCTGCTGGGTCGTTGCGGGGGGAGCCCTGATGGGGCGATGGGGAGGGAGGAATGTGGCCGGTGGCAGCAGCTTCTGGCTGTGGGGCCACCAGGGTGGGACCCTGTGTGCACTCGCAGTCCCACGCCACGGTGCTGCCTGGCCACCAGACCTGCCCTGTCCAGGGAGAAGGTGTTCCCGGGGCTGGGACCTGCTGGGGGATCCGATCCTGTCTGCCTCCCCAGGCACCCTGGGCCACCCCAGCCCCCCTGCCGCACCTTGTCCTCCAGGCTGGCAGCGTGGGGATGGGGTGAAGAGCGAGCTCGGGGGGGCCTTTCCAAAAATGTTGGGGCAGGATGGACATGAGCCAGAGTGACGGCCGTGAGTGCTGGATGCGGCTCAGCCCCGGCTGCCCACCCTGTCCGTGCCATGAGCCCGGACCGTCTCCGGGAGTGGGCTGTGTGCCCGCTGCCAGCAGCTTGGGAAGCCACAACCCTGTCTGGGGACACGGGGCTGCGGCTCAGCCTTGGGCTAAAACACCAGCCCAACCATCCTCCTCCTCCTTGAGGCAGGATCCGTCCTGGCACTGCCGGACCCTGGGGCTGGTGGGTGACAGCCAAGAGTGGGGCAGTGGGGGCACTCTCACCCCCCTCCCCAGACACAGCGCTGGGCATGGGGCATCACCCAGTCCCTGACGCGCCCTGGGCTGGGTCTCACACAAGGCTGCATTCATTCAGGACCGGGCAATTAGAGGGGGAATGGGCCAACACTGTCACCTAACACGGGTACAAGTTATCCCCGCTCTTGTGTAACCTGTTGCATAAAGCGGGGGCGGGCAGGGGGTGCTGCCAGCGGCGGGGGCTATAAAGCTGGGTGCAGGACGAGGCAGACCCATGCAGCCTGTCCTGCCCGCATCCAGCCCCCGGAGCAAGGATGACGATGGTGGTGCTGCCCAGCCTGGTGGTGTCCCTGCTCTGCCTGCTGCGGGCAGGCGCCGAGGTTCCCGTGCAGCCAGGCTTCAATGCGGAGAAGGTAACGGCACAGGGTGCCCGCCCGGGTGGTCCCGCCTGGGCTGGAGGGGCTGCCTGGGGCAGGGTGACTGTGCTAGTGTCCCTGGACACCCCCAGGCTCCCCCAGTCCTGGCTCTGAGCTGGCACCGGGGCAGCTGCTGGGAGGGTGTGGATGCCTGTGCAAAACTGGGTTAGTCCTGGCCAGCTGCTGCCCGCTGTGGCCAAACCTGGCGATGGCCCCACTACAGGGACACGAACACCCGGGGCCGTGATGCCCCGGAGCATGCGGCACTTCCCCAAGGAACATGGGCCAGATGCTGCGCCCATCATCCCTGCATGGGGCAGGGCAGGGTGTTCTGCACACGGGTGCGCAGCAGGTCCCCACGTCAGGCTGGCTGGTCCCCACAGAGGGTGGCAGTTCCCCCACTGCAGGCTGGCATGTTCCTACAACGGACTGGCAGGTCCCCCGTGGTAGGCGGCAGGTCACCCATCTAGGCCGGCAGGTCCCCACAGAGGGTGGCAGATCCCCCCCCTGCGTGCTGGCAGGTCTGGCGTGGTGGGTGTGTGTCCTCGTGGCTCTCCCAAACCCCACCGGCCATGTCCTGCTGCAGTTTGCAGGGACGTGGCATGTCACAGCCGCTGCTTCCAACTGCTCTGTGTTCCTGAAGATGAAGGATGGGATGAAGTCATCCATCACCACCATCAGCTTCACGCCAGTGGGGGACCTGTCTCTGAAGCTCATCTGGCCCATGTGAGTGCCCATCCTGCTCGTTGTGTCCCATTTGGGGCGGGGGACTCCCCTCCCCACCAAGGCAGCTGGGTGAGGAGCATCCTCCCACAGACCTGCTGCCCCACGGTGCCCGGTCCTGCCTGCACCCCAGCATGTCCCCCGGCCAGGCTGGGAACCCCACTGCCCCGCCACCTCACCGCCCTCCCACGTGGCGTCCAGCCACATTGACCATTTCCATTTCCCTTTTCCAGGCCGGACAAATGCCAAA
Organism: Chionis minor; assembly: GCA_013398295.1. NCBI lineage: Eukaryota > Metazoa > Chordata > Aves > Charadriiformes > Chionidae > Chionis > Chionis minor. Next base: position 57,170 of record VZSF01001599.1, on the reverse strand, counting down.
AGTTTGAGCTGCTCTTCCAGCGAAGCCGGCAGGCAGGGCACTACATGGGTACGTGTGGGCAGGGGGGGTTGGAGCTGCAGACACCGCGAAACAGAGGGTGGGCATCGCTGGTCCCCCGTGCCCCGGGAGCAGCGGGGAGGCAGGTTTGGCCCCTCTGTCTCCAGCGCTCGGCGAGAGGTCGTGCTGCAGGAGGGTGCTGGATTGCACAGGGCTTCCCTTCTCACACCTCCCTTGGGAAAACCCGGGGCCCAGGTTGAGCCATGAGCCCGGGCGGGGGCTGCCGAGGTGCCCGGGCTGCGCTGCGTTGCCCGACCAGGCACCCTCCGGGGTCCTTTAGCAGCACAAGAGATGAGGGACCTGCGTGTGATGGAGACGGACTACAGCCGCTACGCCATCGTGCACGAGCTCAAGCAGAAGGGGCAGGACACCCACACCGCGCTGCAGCTTCTCAGTGGGTGTTTGTTGTCAGCGGGGACGGGCACCCGGGGCACCCCAGGGGGAGGGACAGGCGCTGGGGGGGGGCGGAGGGGACATGGGCTGGGGTCTCCACCGCCGCTGCAGGCCACCACATTGGCACCCAACATGCTGGCACCCAGGCACCCCCAGGGAATATTCATTTTGGGGTGAATGAAGTCTTGCACTAAAAATACCCCCAGCTGACTGTGATTTGAACTGAAGCCCCCCCGCAATATGCCAGTCTGGCTGCGGACCCCCAGCCTCGCCAGCTGCCCCATAGCACCCCAGACAAGTGGGTGACCCATCCCAAGGGGCTTGCGCCCCTTTGCTGCCAGCCCCGGGCAGCTGTGGGCCACCCAGTGTCCACCCAGCATCTCCATGGCTTCACCCTTGGCCTTCCCTGGGGTCCCATTGTGGGACCCGGACGCCGGCGTGGGGTTCACTGCTGGGTCCCCCCCCACTCACCAACCCCCGCTTTGGGTGTCTGGCTGCAGTGAGGGAGCAGGACGCGAGCACCCAGCTCCTGCAGAAGTTCAAAGAGCTCCTCCCCACCGTGGGCCTGACCGAGGACATGATGGCCATCCTGCCCAAGTCGGGTGAGTGCCAGGAGGGCATGGGGGGACGCTGTGCGGGGGCTGAGGGCACTGCCCGTGACGTGCTCACACCTCTCTCTGCTTTTCAAACAGATCAGTGCACCGAGGACACCAGGTGAGCACGGCCGATGGAAGCCGGATCTCCTTCCTGGCATGGCCTGGGCAGAGCAGGGACCCGCAGCCCCTCAGGGAGCCCTCCCCCACCTCAGGGCTCTGCATCCCATCGGCCTCCCCTGCTCTAATGGCTGTCTGTCTGTCCTGCCTCCCTGCAGCTGAAGGGGCCAACGCTGTGTCCTCTAGACCTGGTGGAAACCGGGCTCTGCTCCACACTCCGTGGTGTCCACCCCAGCCAGGTTCTGCTGGATCTGCTGCCCCACACCAGGATCGTGCCTCACCCTCCTAAATAAATAGGTGCAGAAGCTGCCCCAGGGCTCGGTGCGTTTGTTGGCAGGAGCAGGGGTGCTGCCAGGGTTCCCAGGCACCCTGAGCCCAGCGTGGATCCCACCCTTCCTCTCAGCACCCCAGGGGTGACGGGTCACTCCTTTGCCATGCTGTTTGGTGCAGCCAGCATGGGGAGGACGGGGAGCAAGGGACGGGGAAGGCAGTCGGGGATGCGGACAGGGGAGAACCGAGCTGGGATGAAGAGGGGCTCGTGCAGCTGGGCTGGGTGGGCAGCAGGGCTGGGTGGGCAGGGTAAGCAGTCACGCTGCCCAGCTCTGCCTGCACAGGGTCCAGCTCCCAGCGCGCAGCTCGTCCCCTGGACACCCCGTTCCCTGTGCACTCACCCGCTGTGACCACCCAGGCAGGAGTGGGGCTGCGCTGTGGCTGCCCAGCGTAAACGCATGGCAGGACTGGGACCTCCACGCCCATCTCCCGGCCCCCTTGGTGCCCCCATGTGCCCAGTGACCACGGTAGGACCATGCTGCAAAAGGGCAGCCAGAGCCTTTTCTCCATCCCCCTCCACCTCCTGGAGCGGGGCTCCTTCCATGCCCAGCCAGGCTGTGAGGAAGCAGCACAGACCTTTCAGGTCCATGACCCGCCCCGAGTCTGTGAGAGCCAGGGCACAGGGGACACCACACTGCGGGAAGGAAGGGACACTCCCACGGTGACACAACCCCCTTCTTCCGCCTGCCCTGCTCCGCGTGTATCCCACTCTGTGGAGCCCACGTGCCTCGGAGCAGGTGGGTCCGCCCGTGCAGGCACCGTGCGGCCAAGGCGTGCCGGCAGCGTGCAGGCGCCCGGGCTTGGGCTTGATCCCAGAGGCAGCCTCGGGGCAGAGGACATCCTGGCCAGAGGGACGAGTCACCAAGCCCCTTCTTGATGGGTCGCTGGGTCACCGTGCCCATGCCAGGAAGGACCTCCCTGCTCTTCCCGTCAGCCCTCCATCAGCCAGCCGGGAAACAAAAGCTCTCATTGTTCTTTCACAAGCAACTAAAGAAACCGGGAAAGTCCCGAATTTCAGCGCTGGTGCAATAGCTCCTGCAATGCTGCCTGCCAGTCCCTTCTGGGGCTTGCGGGCACTTTCCTTCTTCCATGAGACCGGACATTGTTTACACCAGCGTGACTTCAGCGCTCCGAAACCACCACCTCGCCCAAGCCAACACCGGCGGCGTTACTCGTGTGGCTCGGCACGCAGCAGTGCCAGGGTGGGCGGAGAGGGGGAAAGCACAGCATTATAAAGCTGCCAGCCCTGGCACCGCTCTCCATCCTGCTGGCGGAGCTGGAAGAGGCTGCAGCAAGATGAGGACCGTGGGGCTGAGCCTGGGGCTGGCCCTGCTCTGCTTGCTGCACGTGGAGGCTGAGGACCTCGGGGCTGCGGGGCTGGACAAGAGCGAGGTGAGCCAGGGTATCCCAGGGAAGGGAAGGTGGGAGCATGGCCCCCGGTCACTCGGGTGGGGACTGGAGAGGTGTTTTGGCACTGGGGATGGCTGGGGACCCTGCTGCCGCTACTGGCCCCACTGTCACACCCAGGTGAGGGCAGTCACCAAGCTCTAGCATAGGTGCCCCAGCAGGGATTTTGAAATCCAGAGGTGATGTGAGTGTCCTGGGGCGTCCTGGTTCAGTCCCCAAGGGGGAACAGTCCCTGCCTGCTCCTCCGGACTCACAGCCTGCCCTTGATGCCAGATTGCAGGGAAATGGTACATCATCGCTCTGGCCTCTGACTCCGAGAGCTACCTCCATAAGAAGGACGAGCTGAAGATGGCAATGGCCACCATCGCGGTCCTGGGGGACGGCGACCTGAAGGTCTCCTTTGCAATTCCCATGTAAGTGCCAAGTGCTTTTCTCCATGGGCTTCACTGAGCAACCTGGACCTTCCCTGGTGGGTCACCACCTGGGTGCCTCCACCCAGAACCCATCAAATCCCTGGACGGGGGGTGAGACAGGGCCACCAGCCCCGCAGTTTGAAACAGGAGCTCAGGAGAGCTGCACCGTGGGGACTCTTTCTTCAGGACAGGCCAGGCAGGCTCTGGGCAGCACCAGCTGGGAGCGGTCCCACCACGGAGGCTTGGACGCCCTGCTGTTCCCAGCGGGGATACAGCAGAGTGATAAGGGACCCTATAATTAAAGCTTTCCCAGAAGGAGCAGCCTCATCCCGCCAGCTCAGAGCGTGTCACCCCACGGGGTGATCCTCAGGTGCCAGCACCGTGACCTGCCAACCCTGGCACCCATTGCTCCAAGGGTGGCATCTGACTCCTCCCTGCCCTGGCCACACCACCTCACCCCTGAACAGCAAGTCCCACATTTTTGGGGTAGCGATCCCGGAGCCACCATCCCCGGGGGAGAGGGAAGGGGGGTTACTTCACCCCAGCCAGAGCATCCGTCACTGTTTTGCAGGCCGGAGGGCTGTAAGAAGTTGGAGTCAATCTACAAGCAAACGGGCACCCCGGGTGAATACCACAGCCCCGGTGAGTGGAGGGAGCCTGGCTGCTGGGATGGGGAGGAGGAATTTCCCATCATCCCTGTCTGAAGCAGCTGGCTCTCCCTGGGGATACAGCCCTCAGGGGTGCCTGTCTGCATCTACTGAGGTCCTGGGGTGGGACATCCCTCTGTGGCCAGTCACCAGCTGCAGGACAAGGCTGGTCCATGCCAGGGCTGGTGACCCTCCGATGGAGTGGACTCCCCGCTCCTTCCCCCTGGGAAGCTGCTCTGGGATAAGACGTTCAGACTGAGCTTAAACCCTGGGGAAAAGCAGGCGCATTCTGCAACGTGGCTGCCGATAGATGTTCCCAAGGGATGAAGCAAGAGTGGTTTCCCACTACCCCACTGCCCAAGTGTTAGTCTGACACTGGCCAGGCTACTCCACCACCTGCGGTGACCATCCCCAGAGCCTCCTGTGACCGTGGTCCTGTCCTCCTGCCCTGCTGTGGTCTGCGGGCTCGTCCAGGCTTTCAGAGGAGCCTTAGCAAGAGGAAAAACCAGGAGGGGGAGACACATAAGAAAGAAATGTGTGGGGTGGACCTGGGCCTGCCATCCTGATCCATGCTCTTACAGCGCTTTTGCAGTGTGGGAGCTCGCGGGGAGAGGTGATTAATTTTTTGCTTCCTCCATGTCCTTTTGCAGAGAGAGGCAATAAAACTGTGCAGGTGGTCGATACCGATGGCAAGACGTATGCAGTTATCTTCGCCTCCAGGGTGAAGGATGGGAAGACCTTCCACATGCTGAGGCTCTACAGTGCGTAGCTGGTGGCAGTCTGAGCGGGGTGGACAGCTTGGGGGTGTCAGGGTGCTTCACAGTGTCCAGCTTCTCAAAGCCAGGGTTCAGGGGGCTTGGAGGAGAGACCCCCCCTCGTCAGTGCTGCCCTCCTGCCAGCACCTCTTGCCCGGGGCAGGAGCTGGGCAGGGGAAGGGGCAGCAATTTGGGGCTGGCAGGGGAGGCTGGGGCTCAGGCTTCTGCACTCTGCTGGGAGTCCATGGACTTGGGTGAGTCTCATGGTGAAACGGGGTGAAGGCTGAAGATGCGGCAATGGGGTGAGAAACGATGGGGATGGGAACCAAGAGAAGAGACACTGCGCCGGTGCCAGGACCTCTGCTGCTTCTTGTCTCCTGGGATTGGTGTCTCCTGGGATTGGTGTCTCCTGTGCCTGGCCACCACCGCTTTCTAGGATCTCTGCCACCAGCTCCAGCTTTCTCCCAGGGAGTGTCATCCATCCCGTCCTCACCTGGGTGCGCTCACCAGCTGCCCAGGAGATGGCAGGGACATCCCACAGCCTGGGGTTAACTCCTGCCTTTGCCTTTAGGCAGAACCCGGGAGGTGAGCCCCAAAATCACAGCGCTGTTCAAGAAGCTTGCGAGGGAGAAGAACTTTACCGATGAGATGATCAAGATGCTGCCCAGCCAGGGTGAGCACTGCCCAGCGCCACGTCGGGCTGGCTCGGTCGATACGGGGAGCCAGGATGTGCCGGCAGGGACCGTCACTGCCACCACTTTGCAGTCTGAGCTGGCAGGAGAAAGTCCTCTGGTTTGGCACATCATGGTTTTGCTCAAGTTCAACACCGGCCTGTCTGTTTTGGGTGCTAAATGGGACTAGCCAGACCCCAGCCCCAGACTCAGCCTTTCTCTTTATTTCCACAGAGGAATGCAGCCTGGATGAGGTGTAGGTGAGTTGCTGCAGCGCAACACAGTGTTTGCAATGTCCTCAGCTCCCCCTTGGTGCCTCAGCAAGGGCCACCGCTCCTCGAATTATCCCGGGGGCTGAATTGTTCAAACCTGTGCTGGAGCTCACGCCCAGGTAGGACTGTTCCCTTCGGAGCTGCTCTGCAGTGGGGACCCCCAGGGTGCAGCTGCCCAGCAGCGAGCAAGGGCACTTGCACCTAAACCCTTGGTTCACGGGAGAAACAGCGGCAGAGCTCATCCAGCAGCAAGGAACGGGAACGCTGGCTCTTGCCAAAGGGACCTCAGGGTTGTGGACCAGTAAAAGCAGCCGGAGGTTGGGTTGGTTTCTCACCACACAAAACATGGCTGTTCTTGGCCCACCCTGGCGTGTGATTTCCCACCACACCCGTACCCATTCAGTTGTTGGGGTTAGCTAGAAATCCATAGCTGGAGACGGCTCACCCTACAAAGCTGGAGAGAACTGGAAGAGAAAGCACTGATCCTGGAGGAAAGCCCTGCTGAGCCTGCTCTGTTGGCCTCCTCACCTCATATATTCAGCCCACCTCTCCCGGCTGTTTTCTAGGAGGTGTGGGCTGGCTGGTGGATGCTCCTGCTGAGCAATGCAAGACCCACGCTCCGAAGCTCCAGGCTGCTGCTCTGCCATCCCTCTTCTGAGCTCGACGGTCAAGGCTCTGATATGCCTCCTGCTCCTCCAGCGCACAGTCCTTATTTTCTGCCAAATAAACAGAAACTCATCTTGGAGCTTCGTGTCTGGGGAGAACCTGGTGTGCTTGGGCATGTGGTCCCTTCTGTTGTCCTCACGGGGTCTGTGGGTGGAGAGCCAGAGATGATCCTGGACTGAGCTCACCTAAGCTGGGGCATTTTTGGAGCTCACCAGAATTTTCCCTCCCAGGCGCCTCCCACAGGGCAGAGGTGAGGTAAGGGGTGCAGTGAAGCTGGAAATCCCACGGCCATGGTAGGCTGGGTGGAGAAAGGCCGTGGGACTTGGCCACGGAGATTGAGATTGGAGTCTGGAGGGCTGCAGCCACCGCCACCATCCAACTCGCCTTCCCTCCACTTGCCCTGCTGTGGTTGCAGCGCTCTGCTCCCCTGGAGCCCCACTCATCCACCCACTCAGGCTGGGCCAAGGCAGGGGCAATACTCAGCTTTGGGACCTCTAAGTCCCGTGGTGCTGCAGGGCAGGTGGAAGGTGGAAGTGAAAGGTAGGATTCTGACTCCTCCAGACCCAAGCCCAGAAAGCTGGTGTGGGGCTGCCCGTGGTCTCTGCCCCTGGGCACCGTGCAGAGAAAGCCCACCCCAGGGTCAGGTTATGGTGGTGGTGGACATCTGCCTCCGGAGACTGCTTTGCTTTGAATTTATATTTCTGAAATCCCACTCCATCTTCCCCTTCCTGCTCTGTTCAGCCCCCCAAACCCACCCAGGAGAAACCACAACCTGCCCGGGGTAAGCCATGTCCCCAGCACTTCACACAAGCTCATCTCCAAGGGCTCAGCCAGTCCTCCCAGGCACTGAGGTCTGGCAGGATATGAAGCAGTTGTGCCTCTACTGGAAAACAAAGTTCCTCCAAAATCCTCTCTCCTGGCCCTTCCGCCTTGCCCGTTCCTGGCCAGCCTGGGCAGTCACCTGGGCGTTTGTTTCAGCCTGGGATCTCCTTCATTGTTGCGTGACGCTAGCAGGTACCCCAGGAAGGTGTCATCCCAGCACCTCAGTATACTCCCAGGTACTCCTTCCTCCTCTGAAGGACCAGGAAAATAAATCTGGGAAACTGCCCCTCCTGGTCTTGGTCCTGAGCGGGGATGAGAGCTGGACACCTCCTGGCAGCAGCAGGGCAAGGGACCTCACTGGGACTTTCCAATCCAGTGTCATCTTGGCTCCTTTTGGAAGGAGCTCAGTGTTTCCAGCAGGAATTCTCCCCGGCGGTTTGGACTGGAACAGTTCGGCGTTTGCCACGCTGGGCTCACATGCAGCTTTGCCTCAAGGCTTGTTTTTGGTACATGTGTTGTTGCAGATGGAAATATCCTGCTGCCAGCAACACCCTTCACCAAGGTCTTGGTGTGACTCGGTGTCTCCACATCATATTCCAGCCAAATATTTCCTTCCTGCCGTGTGCAGGCATCACCCTGCCCGACAGCGATGGGCATTTCTCTTTGCCACCAGCATTTTCCGCTCCTCCTTTTGTCCATCTTTTTTCTCCCTGTGCCCCGGAGCAGGCTGCACACAGGCTGAATTTTAAGACCTTTTCTGGGTGTGAGTCCACTCCATGCAGAGCAGGAGGGGGGTCCCAACTGCAGCCCCCCCATCAAGACTATCCCTGTACCTGCTGCTCATCCGACGCTCATCCGACCATGCAGCCCCTCTCCCAGCACCCTGCCTTCAACAACAGGAACGTACCGGGACAAGGAGGATCACGCAGGGACCGGATGAGAAGAGGGTTGTACTTGCCCCCCTTTATCGCCCCAGCAAACCTGGCCAGATGTCTTCATATATGTAATGACATGGGACTTTTCTTCCCTGAATATTTCTAAGGTCTTCCTGGGGTGAAGGACCTTCTCAGCACTGGTGGCATCCTGCAGCAAGGAGCGTCACCACCCGTCTCTGCGCTCCCTTTTGCTTGTGGCAGGGGTTTCACCTGCAGCTCCTTTGCCAGGTGCTGCAGGAGCGCATTGGTGAGAAGGACGGGGTTGGTGCAGTGGAGATAAGCCCAGGCACCTGGGTCCCAAACAGCTTCTGGAGAGAGCAGATGAGTGTTGGGGCCCGGGAGGTGCTGGACCAGCCTTTGATGTAAGAGGAGCAATTTGGAGACTCAGAGATGATGGCTACGGTGCTTGCTGGTGATGTGAGATGACCTTCTCTATTCATCCACGTTCCAGATCATAAATCTGTAACGATTCTCCTTGCTCTCCAGCGGTGCCTCTCATCCTTCTCTCTCTCTCTCCTCTGCTTAGGCCATGTCCTGGCTGGGGCTGGGTGGTCAGAGCTGGACTTCTACCCACCCAAGAAGGTGTGGGTACAGCTTAGATTTGCGTGGTGCCTTGTCCTGGTTCCCAATCTTCTCCTAATTTCTCATGCTGTGTCTGCCACCTTTGGCGCCTGCTGCATGTGAACGAGATGTTCTACAAGATGTCTGGTGGCACAATGAGCTCCCTGATGATCTCCCTCCCTTTTTCTCTCTCTCAGCCATTCAGTTATCCAAGTGAGGATCTTCCTCCCTAGCCTATGGCAGCTTGTCTGCTGCAAGCTTTGATGAAGACCCTTCTCAGCTGGCCAGGGGATGTCCAACAGCCATACCTTGTTGCCTCCTCCAGAAACAGTATTTCTGAGGTGTGATTCTCCTGTGCAAAAGTTGGATTCAGTTTCCCCTGTGGCAAAATTTGTGCATACCTCACCAGGTCAGTCATGGTGCTGCTGACCTGCCCACCTGCATAGCAGATTTACTTATCTGTAGTCTCTTTACCACTGACAACCTCTTTAAGAGCCAGCATATTTGCTTCTTCTACTCTTCTGGTGAAAACTAGAGGTAGCAAACGTGAGTCTAAGCAGCAGATAACATGCTGCAGTGAAAAGCTTGAGTTTCATACCTGATTTACTTTGGCTTCGAAATGTCATCTCCTGTGTCTTACTACTCACTTGCACTTCCGCATTGGCAGGACAGACTTTTTCAAGTGTTTCCAAAAGAGATCGTCTAGCCTGGGGATCCACCAAAGCTCCTCCTTGGCCAAGGCCAATGCAGAGTTCCTTCACTTTTCTATCAGCTTATTTTCTTCGAATACTCATGCTGAATTTGACTGGCTACAGGCCAAACATTTCCTAGGGTTAAATTCCTGGTGCTTTTGAAAAAATAAATATATGTAAGTGCAGATGTCATTCGTCGGAGTAGGGGAGCAAAGGGACAAATCCCAGTGTCTTCTTTGTTCATCTTTTATTTTGCCAGTTAACTTACCCAGGGTTGTTTTACTGTCCTCATGTGAATGCAGCTCCAGCAAGTTTAAAAACATTTATCTTCTTTAAATTGATTTAATCACACTGGCTTCTATTTAGGCTTTCCCTTTGTAAGGTTGTTTGGGGTTTGTATTTGCTAATATCAGCTTAAGCGCTCAGAGTGAAGCTAAGCTGGTCTTTCCAGACAATCTCTGTGCCATATGTGATATTTAATCCTCTTGACTTTCCATTTTTTCCCCTTTTAAATGTGACTGAATTGGATCGTCTTGGGTTCTAAGCATAGCACTGGCTGTCACAAGAATGGCGGTTTGATTTCAGCCCATGAGCTGGGTTGGTCTTGCTGCTCAGGACCTGTGGACTCTTGACCATCCAAAAGACCTGAGCTCATGGATGCCCATCCAACCTGCCTGGAGCAACCATGTGTTAGAGCCTCGTGGATGTTCCTTTGTGTGTGATGGGTGCTGGCACCACCATCACCAGCTGCCAGTACCATCACCACAGCAGGAGTTGCTCCAACAACATGTAGTCATCAGCTCTTGTCTGTCCGTCTTGGATGGGGTAGAGTGAGGCCGTGGGCTTCCCCAAGTGCCACTGGACGTGGGACCTGGCAGGTGCCAGCCCAGCTGAGCCTTCCCCACCCTCCAGCCTTGGTGCCATCCTCTCCCTGGCATCTGGGCAATGGGCATCGGCTCTCCACAGTGTGGGCATAAACAATTTGAACTCCCGTGGGTCAGGAGCGAGTCACCTCTAAATTGCCAATTACTGCTTGTAGGCACCTCTGCACCAGTCTGAGCCCCACAGAGGAATAAACACAGGTTTTGCTCCCTGTTTTGGGAAGGGGCAAATATAGCTCCTGTCCCCAGGTGCCGCAGAGTCACAACGAGCCCCCTGGAGCCTTTTCAGAAGTTAAGACCACGGAAGTTCAGAAACTTTTAATGACACCAACTGAGACCCATTAAAAGTGAAGAAAAAAGCTCAGTGCTGCCGGGGCAGCAAGGTGCTCTTTTGGCCACAGCCTCACGAGGCACTGGCGCCTGAAACGCAACTGGCTTCAGATGTTCCCACTTCCCCACGTGTGGCAAGCGTGCCTATTTGCAACCTGAACCATCTCAGGATGTGGTTTTATACTCTGGCTCCATGACTGGCTAACCCAACAGGCCTGATGGGAAGTGTCTGGCAGCCTGAAGGTGGAAAGAAATGTGGCTGGGACTTCTCCATCTGCCAGGGTCAGCATCTCCTGAAATGCGTGAAGATGCGATAGGACAAGAGGAAATGGCCTCAAGTGGGAGGTTTAGGTTGGCTATTAGGAAAAACTTCTTTATGGAAAGGGTTCTCAAGCATTGGCACAGGCTGCCCAGGGAGGGGGTGGAATCGCCGTCCCTGGAGGTATTTAAAAGCCGGGCAGACGTGGTGCTGAGGGACATGGGTTAGGGGTGGTTTTGGCACAGGTTTATGGTTGGACTCGATGATCTTGAAGGTCTCTTCCAACCCAAGTGATCCTGTGATTCTATGCGTCAGTCCCGGCGATGCCCACTGTCAGTGACGATGTGCCTCTTGGGGACAAGACAGCTTTGGGGACAGGTTGTTATGCTGGAGCTGCCATTCAGGGAGGCCTCAGCTGCCCGCAGAATGGGGTAGCACAACCTCCTGATGTTCTGCCAAGGTAAATGCAAAGTCCTGCCGCTGGGCTGGGCTAACCCCATGCAACTGGGCAGACTGGGCCTGTGGGGAGATGGCAGCGTTGCAAGAAAAGCCCTGTGTCTCCAGCGGGCAACAAGGCAAACATCAGTCAGCAGAGTGTCTTTGCAGCAAAGGCAGCCGGCCGCATGCCAGTCTGGGTTAGTGAAGGGCAGCCATCAGCTCGAGGGAGCACTTGTGAGAGCGCGCTGGGAGAGCTGGGTCCACTTTAGGGCTCCCCAGTACAAAAGAGGCCCTGAGGAACCACAGAGAGCCCCATGGAGGACACAAAGCTGGTCAGGGCCGGGAACACAGCATGTACAAGGAGAGGCTGAGAGAGGTGGGCTCGTCCAGCCTTCAGAAGAGAAGGTGAAGGAGGCACCTGGCTGTTGTCTCCACCTGCCTCAGGGGAGGATCTAGAGAAGACCACCCAAACTCTTCTCAGAGTGTCCTGCGGTAGTATGAAGGGCAATGGGCAGGACCTGCAACACAGCAAACTCCAGCAGGACAAAAGGAGAAAGTTCTTCATCATGAAGGTGGTCCTGCACTAGAGCAGGTGTCCAGAAATGTAGCAGGATCCCCATCCTTGGAGGTATCTAAACTGAGGTGGACAAGTGCCCGAGCAGCTGATCTAACTTTAAAGCTGACCCTGCTCTGAGCCGGGGAAGGACCAGAGACCCCTGTGGTGCCTTCCCAGCCGAAATCCTCCCGTGGCTCCCCAGGCCATGGAGATATGCAAGCGGGACTGATAACGAGGAACCTAGTTGAACACATCCAGCTGAGCACCAAATGCTCATATAAATTATCTGTTCATTATTGATCACCTGCAAATTAATTACAATTCTGGACAATACCAGGGAAGATCATAGAATCACAGAATGGTTTGGGTTGGAAGGGACCTTAAAGATCATCTAGTTCCACCCCCTGCCCTGGGCAGGGACATCTCCCGCTAGACCAGGTTGCTCCAAGCCCCATCCAACCTGGACTTGAACCTCCAGGGATGGGGCAGCCACAGCTTCTCTGGGCAACCTCTTCCAGTGCCTCACCACCCTTAGAAGGAAAAATTTCTTTCTGAGATCTAATTTAAATCTCCCCTCTTCCAGTTTGAAGCCATTCCCCCTCGTCTTATCACTGCATGTCCTTGTAAAAAGTCCCTCTCCAGATTTCTTGCAGGCCCCCTTCAGATCCTGGAAGGGGCTCTAAGGTCTCCCTGGAACCTTCTCTCCTCCAGGCTGAACAATCCCAACTCTCCCAGCCTGTCCCCATAGCAAAGGGGCTCCAGCCCTCTGGCCATCTTTGCAGCCTCCTCTGGCCCCACTTCCACAGGTCCGTGTCCTTATTATGTTGGGGACCCCAGAGCCGGATGCAGTATTCCAGGTGGGGTCTCATGAGAGCAGAGTAGAGGGGCAGAATGACCCTCCCTTGACCCTCCTCCTAACACGTGTGCTCTTGGTGTGCCCTCAGCCGTCCCTCCTCTCCCCCTGCAGCCATCGCTTGCACTGCTGCTGGGCACTGGCCAGCAGAGCAGGGAAAAGCCGAGGCTGCTACGGTGACATGGAAGCAGGGAGACTTTAGGCTCCAAAACACACTTGTATGCGCTGAAAGCGGGAAGAGGGGCCGAGTCAGAGGGGCCGGGAGAAGTGCTGCAGCAGAGAGAAGTGCTCGTGCTTTGAGCCAGCGGCCCCATCACTCTCCACTCCCCAAAGATCGGAGAGATATTGAGCGTGTCCAGAGAAGGGCAACGGAGCTGGTGAGGGGTCTGGAGAACAAGTCTCATGAGGAGTGGCTGAGGGAGTTGGGATTGTTCAGCCTGGAGAAGAGAAAGTTGAGGGGAGACCTCCTCACTCTCTACAACTCCCTGAAAGGAGGTTATAGCCAGGTGGGGTCAATCTCTTCTCCCAAGGAACAAGCGACAGGACAAGAGGAAACAGCCTCCAGTTGTGCCAGGGGAGGTTTAGGTTGGATATGAGGAAAAACTTCTTTCCCAAAAGGGTTCTCAAGCATTGGAACAGGCTGCCCAGGGAGGGGGTGGAATCGCCGTCCCTGGAGGTATTTAAAAGCCGGGCAGACGTGGTGCTGAGGGACATGGGTTAGGGGTGGGTTTGGCATAGGTTGATGGTTGGACTCGATGATCTTGAAGGTCTCTTCCAACCCAAGTGATTCTAGATGTGGATGCTCTCAGGCCCCACACTGATCTTTGCTGATTGGTGCATCTGGGGGGGGAAGCTCCCTTCCTGATTCCCAGATTTCTCAGAGATGGAAAGTCTCTGAGCAGCAATTCCGACAAGCAACATACTTTACGCTTGCTAGAGCCCCATAAGTCACTCTCAGATCTAGATGAGCTTGTCTAGAAGAAACCAAGATTATGCAGCAAATCTAAGGGGTACATTCTCAGTTGTACAAGCTGGGAAAACAAGCTAGAAAAGGAAAGCACAGGCTGAAGAGCCAAACTCTGACATATTCCCAGACTCAGGCTCTTGCTTAAGGGTGTCTCTGAGTCACTTCGCCTGCAGAGCCCACGGAGCTGCTCCAGCTCCACCGCAGGACCAGCCCTCTGGGTGTCTCTAGCTGCTAAGGAGTTCAAAGACAACTTCAGTCCTGGCCCCTGGAGGTTTGGGGCCCTCTTTGCGTGGATGCTGCTGGAGCACCCCTCGGGGGGAGGCCCACAGTTGGGCACAGAGCACAGCACTCGCACAGCGTCCTCCCTCGCAGTGCGCTCCCCTTGCTCCCGCAGCGTCCCAAAGTGCTATGCCCAAGGGGCTGTGCTGTAACAGAGCATCTTTTCCCAGGTGTCTCTGAGAAGGATATTGAAATCACCTTGGTGTTCCAAACCGCTGGTGCTGCCAGACACACCTGGAGCACAGGGAGAAGGCATCTTCTCAAGGTAAGCCGGGCAGGTGCTGCGCCACGGGTGTCCCCGACATCTTTGCGGGGCGAATGCTTGAGGGCACGGCAGCTGCAGGATCAAGGAGGGAAGGAGTCAGCCCCACACCAGGGCCGTGAGGCCAGCTCTGTCCTGCTCCGTGCCCCTCTCCCACAACCAGCAGCCGTGGGTGTCCTCTCAGTCCCTCTCGTGGCCTGGCGGCCACATGAGTCCCCGGGCACCTGGTGCACGTCTCAAAGTTCACAGCACGGCAGCTCACCTGGTTGCAGCACAGCAGGAGCCCTGCCCCTACTGCAAACATGGCTCTGCCCAGCTGCAGACGTGTCCCTTGCTCACGGGTGCCACAACCTGCGTCCCGTCAGTGTTCCCCAGCTGCCTGGGATACGGCCCCACAAATCCAGCGAGACCATGGTGTCAGCCTGTGCTTCGCACGGAGCAGCGCCCATCAGCTGCTCCAGAGTCTACCTCGAGCTCGCTTCTCTCCTATTAGATTTGATTGCAAATCAAATGCAATTTAATTAGCAGAAAGGCAAACAGACACTTCCAATGACTGGCTGATCGTCCAGCCAATGACTATCAGATCAGCAGATTTAATTGCAAATCCCAGAAAATGAAATGACGATGCCACTTGCATCCTGGTCGCGCAGCACATTTGACGTCTCCTCCCTCGCTGCCTCGCAGGCTGGAGGGCACTGCTGGGGGGACACACACGGTCTGCCGTGCCTCACCCCCAGTGCCCCCTCCACCTCGCAGTGGGGCAACTGGTACCAGAGATGCCAAGCCGGTTTTCTGGTAGCCCAGGCTGTGGCAATGTCCTGGGGAGAGCGGATCCTGGTTATGCCCCTGGTTCCGGGGAGGCCATGGGGTGCAGGGAGGGAGCCGGCAGTCGGTGCCCTCCCCAGGGGTCTCGCACTGGGTTTGTCCGTGTGTCATCTTCCAGGTGAACCAAGCAGGTAGTTTTCCACCTCTACCTCATTAAACCAATGCAAAGGCTCTGTGGACACCTATTTATACTTAGAACAGGTTTATTTTAGGTAAAGGGAAAAGTTTTCAGTGGTGACAAAAAGATTTAGGAACCAAAACCCCTCCTACCTTTGCCCCATGATGTGAGCACTTTGGGTGCCCAAACCTCTTGAGAAGGCACCAACGTGGGACCTTGTCTCCTTGTCCATACCCTGGTGCATTAGATTTAAGGAGATGAGGTCAACGTCAGTTTTGAAATTGGGTTTAAGCTGCCAGCTCTTGCAGGTTCTCCTGTGCCAGTGCTACCAACAGCAGCGTGCTTGAGCAAAGGGCTCTGCTCCCTGCTGCTGCAGTCGACTCCCTGCTTGGCTTTGCTTCTCCGGGCTGACCACATTGCACTGTGTCTTCTCCAATGGACTCTCCCCTCTCCAGGCATCCTGGTAGCCCGGCTTGGCTTTCTCCTTCTCAAGCGGGGAGCACACCATTCAGCAAGGTATCACTAACATCCCACAGCATCAGTATTTTCCCACGTAGATTGGAAACCTTTCTGCTGTCCTCATGGCCAATTCGGTGTCCTGTGCCACACTCATGACTATCCCGGGCTGACCAGACCAGTGGGTCTCCAGCTGATGACTTTGTAGGCAGGCAGACTGCTCCATAGCCCCAGAGCTCCTTTGCCCACCTAGTTTTCTTACTTTTTCTTTCCCCTAAAGCCTTGAAAATGCCTGGTGCTGAATTCTTCTTCTCCCATCGGACATAGCCCCATCATGAAGACGCTTTCAACCCTCGCTGCAGGAGAAGCAGCATTCGTTCTTCCTGAATTCTGGTGCGCACACGCTCCCTTCCCGCAGCCCCGCTGACATGCAGCAAAACTCTGAAGACTCTCCTTGGTCCTTGATGCTGCTGTTCCTGTGCCCTTATATAGGCCACCCTATATTTGCCGTAGTCATTGTCCTCCTGGAAAACTGGGAGTGGGCGATGTCTGACTTCCAGGGCACTGGACTGAGAAACGCTGTGGGGCTGCCTGTCCTTCAACTACGCGCCTGAAGGGCATATATTAATCTCACAACACTGCAAGCAATTTTCCCAGTCTCTCCACACTCCATCATTCAGTACAGACTTTACTTCCCCTTTTTCACTCTTTTCTTTCCTTGCAGACTTTCCACTCTTTCCAACTGTCCTCCTTGGTGTATATATGTTGCTCATTTGCTGGGGGAGGAGCCCTGCTCCACCAGCCTCTCCCTTGTGCTGGAAAGGGAGTTTTTAGCTGGGTTTTGCACCTTTTCTTTCATGAAATCCCAGCTGTTTTCTATGTTTGCGTGTGCCCGACTACCCAAATCTGCCCAGCTGCAGTAACTAGCTCTCCTCGCTTGTCCTGATTTGTGCTTGTTCACAGCCACAGCCTCCAATCTGCTCCTATTGATCCTCCCGTTTATGCAAAATGGCATTGACTCATGCCTAGTCTTGCTGGTTATTTTCTCGGATAGCTCTTCTAAAAACAGCCTATTTTTCAGGAGCAGGTACAAAAAAAAAAAAAACAACTCATCAGCTCGCTTTGTGCTGTGACCTGGTGAAGAAATATGCGAGATGTCATATCCAAGGATATCTGGAATGACCATTGCAGACAAGGCAGTGATTGATAACACCACCACTCCTCCAAAGTGTTAGACTTTCTGGAAGAATTTTTCTCCTGGGGCTTTGTCCTCACCACAGTCTGGCTGGGGGGTCTGTGACGGACTCACAGCACCTTCCTGGCAGACCTTCCTTGCCCTCCTTCCCAAGGCAATTTAGATCCAGGAAGACCTTTTGATGGTGTCTTTCAAAGTCTTGTGCTGTCCTACCCGTTGTCCGTGCCCCCCTCTCTTGCCTTGTCCTCCTATGTTCTCCACTGCCTCTGCTCTGGTCACACCAGCTATTTCTCTCACCTTCTAGCAATATCTGCTGCCATGGGTGGCTCCATGTAGTAATTTGAGTTCCTCCACACCAGCTTTGCATAAGGCCACAATCATTTGTGTTATTTCCTATGGACCATCTGCTCTTCCTGAGCCAGGGGAGACACCAGCCTTTTCCTGCCCTTACTGCTCTCCCAGATGATCTTTTCCCTACAGGTGCTTCCCTTCTCTCTGTGGTTGTGTCCTTGTTTACCAGCTCCTCCTCTTGCAGTGCATCCCAAAACAGCATGGAGAGTGCGTGTCTCTCCTTCAACCTCCATTCCCTTCATGGTTCAAAGCCTTTTATCAGATCCCTGAAGGCTTCTCCCGTCCCACTGGTGTACCTCCTTGCATTACAAGGAGTGTGCCCATGGAGGCTCCCACCGGCTCAAGCACACCAGCTGGGCACCAGGACAGATCCACAGCCCACCTCTGAGCCTTGTGGAAGAGTCCATCGCCAGCGTGGTGGAGTTGTCCTTCTTCCCTCTTGGAGGGAGCTTGCACAGTCATTTGCGAGTGCTCAAGTCTTCTGAGCCTGGCAGCCACCTCCTCTTCTCACCTGGCAGATGCTCCCACACTTCTCCGTGGAAGGACCTGGTGACAGCTCTGTCAGTACGAACAGCTTCTTGCAGGCTTACATGAATCTCTGATTATCTCCTTCCTGCTCTTCCCATGGATTCAGTCGTTTTAGGTTCACATTCAAAATCTTCTGTATCTCATCTTCATTTATGCCCAAGCTACAGTTTCTTATTAGATTGAGTCTTTCCCTTTTCCTGAAGGCTAACAGCTCTGCTTTTCCTTGCTGCTCTCAAGCCTGTTTGAATCACACAATCACCTTCAGATGCCTTTCTGGTCCTCCTGAGATGTCTCAGAGGTCCCTCCTTTACATTACTTTCTAGGGACGAGCACGGGACTAACATCTACAGTGCAGTATTTGCAAGCAGACACCTTTGTCTGTAACTTTTAACAATTTCTTTTTTTTTTTGGAGAGGAGTAAGGTCTGCTCCCACAGTCTGTGACGGAGAGGGTAAGCAGGAGATCTTTCTGTATGATCTAAATGATGATTTAGATCACTGATGATGTAAACACAGTGTGCTCCCATGAAGGGCAGCAACTGTTCAGTAAGGCAGGGTCACGTTGGATGTTTCGTGGGATCTTTAGACCATGATGCAGAACCTGGAGGTGGGACAAGAGCTGCCCTTGTCCGCCCTCATTTAACGGTCCTTAGGATCCTTACAGACCACAGTGGTGAAGTCCTGGCTCTCTCTGGTGTCCTTCAGGTGACACGGAGTTGGGGGTTGCCTTGAGGATTGAAACCCTGTAAGTTGAGACCCACCACCTGCCCCCACAGACACATATCCCCCCAGACCCCTGGGGCAAGGTGTGAGGAGTGCCAGGGCAGTGGCAGAGCTGGTGATGCCCCACAGCAGGGGTGAGCACTCACCCCCCTTCTACCTGTCCTTATCTCCTTCTGCTTTCCCTGTAGATGAGCCCCGAATCCCTACAGCGGGAAAATCTCAGCAGCCCCACCATGTTCCTTCTCTGGGGGTTTTCTGGTGCCTACAGAGCACAGGTGACCCTCTGCCTGTGCTTCTCACTTGTTTACCTGGTGACACTGCTGGGAAACCTGTCCATTGTGACCCTTGTCTGGCTGGACGCCCACCTGCACTCCCCCATGTATTTCTTCCTGGGCCACCTCTCCTTCCTGGACATCTGCTACTCCTCCGTCACCCTCCCTAAGATCCTTGGAGACTCTTTCTCACCGCAGAGGACGATCTCCTTTGTGGGCTGCATCACGCAGATCTACTTCTTCCTTTGCTTTGGGGGCTCCGAGTGCATACTCCTGGCTGCCATGGCCTACGATCGGTACCTGGCCATCTGCCACCCCCTTCACTACCTGGCGGTCATGAGCAAGAAGACGTGCCACTGCTTAGTGGCCATTTCGTGGCTGAGCGGCTCCTTATCATCTCTGATCCAGGCCTTCCTCACCGCCCGCTTGCCCTTCTGCGGGTCCAACATGATCGACCACTTGTTCTGCGAGACGCCCTTCTTGCTGAAGGCATCCTGCAGCCCGAACGCTCCCCTCAACAAGGCCACCCTGTATGTTTCGGCTGGGACTATTGCAATGGGCTCTTTCCTCCTTACTCTCGTGTCGTACGTTCACATCATCAGGGCTGTCCTCCAGAAGGGAACAAGGACGCAGAGGGCCTTTGCCACCTGCACCTCCCACCTGGCTGTGGTGTCCCTGTTCTTCGGCGCAGGGGCCATTGCATACCTGGTGCCTCAGTCCAGCAGCTCCAAGGAGTTGGATGACATCCTTGCCCTGCTCTACGCCATTGTGACCCCCTTGCTCAACCCCATCATCTACAGCTTGAGAAACAGCGAGGTCAAAGGGGCCATCAGGAAAGCCCTGTGCAGGGCAGGGT
Source organism: Chionis minor (assembly GCA_013398295.1). Lineage (NCBI taxonomy): Eukaryota > Metazoa > Chordata > Aves > Charadriiformes > Chionidae > Chionis > Chionis minor. The sequence continues at coordinate 37,688 of VZSF01001599.1, read as the reverse complement.
TATAGATGCCCACGGCAAGCACGCGGCTCTCCATGACCCAACACACAACGGGTTTGGGGCTCCGAGTGCCTTGTGGTGCTGTTGGGGGCGCAGCCGGCGGTTCCTCACTCCCCCTCACCAACGCAGCCAATGCTCAGACACGTTACTGCCTGCTGGGGACCTGGGGGCTTGGGACCCGCTTCACAGCACCGTGTCCCTTAGTGTCTGAAGGCCCCTGGCACAGCCCGCTGGAACTCACGCTGCCAGCGTCGGGAAGCTCACCCGGGCAGGTACAATCCCGGGCGGGTGAGCGGTGCCTCATCCCACCCCAGGAGCCAGGTGCCATCCTTCCAACGTGGAGCGCCGCAGAGGTCTTCACCCTCTCAGACTGGTGGCAGAAGGATGGACCACGCTGTCTTCTGAAGACCTGAACAGACTAGGAGGGCATTGTGTAAAATGGTTAATTGCTTGGCCCCAGGAGTTCTCCCAGTAAGTAACGCTGGGAACTTTTTTCCTAAGAAATAGGTATTGCCCAGGTAGAGAAACTGCACTGGCTTTGCTGTGACAGTGTCCTTGGTAAGTGTTATTTTTTTTTAATCATTTATCTGAACCAGGGCTTTGGAGGGCTTTCTAGAAAGAGCTTTCTTTTATTCCTAGGCAGAACCCTTTCCAAGGTGAAACACCCTGCAAAGCACAGCAGTAACACTCGGCTGTTTGCATCTCCTTTTAAGTGGTGGATAATCTTGTCTGAGCTGGACTTGCAGACACTGCAGAGCTGCAATGTCTTTCCCTCAACGCAATAAAATATGTATAAGCAGGAAAACCATTGCCAGGGGATTGATCTTTGTAGTTTCAGGAGTCAACGTTAATCCTGGGAACGGTGAGCTGCTTCCACATGCAAAACCGTGGCGATAAAGCAGGAGCGTGGGTGGTACCTGAGCGTGTCTGGGAGAACAGATTCATGTGGCTCATGACGTGCCTTCAGGAAGCACACGGAGCCAGGAGAGCGTTACCCGGTGGTTGTAAATAAATGGGTGTGAAAGATGCTGTGACCACTGTTGAACGCTTGCAAGAAGATAAACCTACAGGCACAGCAAAACACATCCGTCTTGGACCTCAGCCAAATGCTGCGTTGGGATTTCTTTACAAATAAGGCTCTGTAAGACTCCTACTTATCAGAAATAAGGGGAACTGGTTTTCTGTGATTGGAAACACTCCTGCCCCTGATGGAGCCAAGGATTTCCCAGTAGGAACCCAACGTGCCTCACCCGGCTCGGGTGAGGGTGCATCACATCGTACTAGAGCACACGGACACGGCAAGGCCAGTTGGGGAATGCAGTTTTTAGGACGTCTACAAAATCAGCACCTCCTTTGGAAATAAAATAGGAGTTTCAGCTCCCATCCCACCCGCGATCCCCAGGGCAGGGTGAGCCAGAGCTGTCTGCCACCCCTCTGCTCTCTCTACTGACAGGGAAACCTGTGATTTTATGACCGCTCCTGCCAGTTGTAGCCATGTTAGTCTTTGTCCAGGTGGGCGTCTCTGGAGATGGCAGGCAGAGAAGGAGGGTGGGGGACTCCTGTGGCAGGGAAGGGTCAGGCACCACAAGTCCTGAGTGTGCTGCATGCTCAGACTTCATCAACTCGTGACACTGATGGGTGGGACCACACCACGATGCGAACGAATGGAGCTTGCCATAAAGACCAGCAGCATCACTAGGGATAAAAGAAACATACATCCCTTTTATCAGGCTTATTTGTCAGGGGTGATCATTGCTTACTCTAGAGCATTGGTCTGCAAAGTGGGGTGCAGGAAGAACGTATTTTTGGTGCCATTAATAAATACAGTAAAATAAAATAATATTTTAAAACCAGTGTTTATTTACTCTTTATCTCATCCTTTTAAAATTTCTACTATTGTGTGCATGGATATAACAAGAATAAACATACACATATTGGGCGTGCACGCTCAAATGTTTTCACTGACAAGGAAAATTTTGGAGAGCACTGGCCACAGCACCGCATTGGAGCAAAACTGAGTCTGAGGGATTGATGCTTCAGCCACAGCAAAGGAAGATTTAGGGATGAAAGGGGGACCGCTAATGCAGACAGGACGTGTGCAGCCCCTGGCACCAGGTGGAATGCACCCCAAGGTGCCAAGGAGCTTGTTTGGGGCTCTCCATCACTCTGCTTTGACCCAACAGAAGCCACCAGTGGGGCTGAAGCTGGCAGGGAACTTCTTGCCCCCTTCTCCCTGCCCTCTCGTGGGGGGACCAGGGGGAATGGCTCTGTCTCAGACCTCGGAAGGAACGTGCCATTTGACTGCGGGCAGGGAGAAACGTGGCTACTGATGTTATCTTGGCACCGGCCATTGCACAGATGGGGAAAGATGAGGGATTTGTTCTGCTGCCCCTGAGGAGTCAGGCACGGTGATAGAAGCTCGGAGGTGCCCGCGAAGGTCGTCTTTCTCACAGACGTGCTGAAGATGAAGGTAATTTTCCTTCTCCGGGAGCTGACACTTCCATTAGTGCTTCAGCCCTTGGCAAAAATCCTTCTGAGTGACTGTTTTGATGGAGAGAAGGTAATGCCAGCGGAGAGAGATTTCCCGTTGTGGAGGATGGGGCAGATGCCTTGCTTGGACGTTGTCTCCCCCGAGGGAGCTGAGGTCAGACAAAACTCACCTGCCTGTTTGGGCAAGGACCCCAGTTCCTGCTGTAAGTCGAAGTCCCTTAGGCCTCCCTGCATTCGACAGAATGATGCTTGGGTGCTTGAACACTTCAGTGGGGGAGTCGGTGAGCTAGCGAGGGTCTCTGTGACCTGGGTTTGGCCAAGTTTGCGTCTGGTTAGCTCTTTATGGTAGACACTGCTCTGCCTGGCAGAAGAGATGTTTGTCCACCCACCCTTCAGCAGCCTGGGCAGAGGACAGAGTGGGGGGTTCCTGCTCTACCCCTGAATGTCTCGTTGCTCTCCATATTAATCAGCGTAGAGCAATTCTCTCTAGCTCGCTGGGAAGTGGTGCACCATCACCATAGCTTCCCACACCAGCTGGATTGAAGATCTCAAGACAAATGGGAAGATGTCTCTGAGCGCTGTATTTCACTGTGATGGTGAAATAATCATCAAAACTTCAATTCCTCGGTAAGCGTCAGTGCAAGTCTTCTCATTTAGTTTAGCTTTCAGCCACAACTCCTCTCCTTCTTGCTCTTCACCTCAGTTAGTTCTTGAGTTCTTCATAAAACACAGAAAGGAAGAACTACACGGGTCCCTCAAGGGTGGCTGCTTCCCGTCCTGGTGACACAGACCTGCTGATGGTGTGCATGGTGCAGATCTGTCAAGACCTGATCTCTCACCTCCAGCCTGGAATGGTGATCAACCAGTGTAGAAAAATACAGTGGACCTGGGAACACCTATGTGTTCAAGATCTTTCTTTACAGAAAGGGTTGTCAAGCATTGGAACAGGCTGCCCAGGGAGGTGGTGGAATCACCATCCCTGGAGATATTTAAAAGATGGGTAGACGTGTTGTTGAGGGACATGGGTTAGGGGTGGTTTTGGCATAGGTTTATGGTTGGACTCGATGATCTTGAAGGTTGGGTTGGAAGAGCCATCCCAAGTGATTCTATGATTCTAATTGAAGGAGAGGTTATACAGGAGCACCCTCAGAGAGACCCAACCTCCAGCATGTGGCAACCTCCAGCAACCTCCAGACTCAGTGCTGTGGGACCCCAGCCTCTCTCCTGGTGCAATTTAGCCCAGCAGGTCTCTCATGGAGGGGTAAGATCCTAAAGCTTGCAGATTTGGCTGTTAAAAGCGTACTTTGTTCCCAAGACCAAATAAACAACTTTCTTCAGGCTCTTCAGGGCTTAGGAGCCCTGATGATGGTCTGGAGGAAAGAAGTGATGCTCCTCAGAAGCATGGTAAGAACCGATGGCTTTTAGGGGGCTGCAGCCCTGAGTGGTCCCAGGTCCATGGGATTGCCCTGAGAGGGAGACAACCCAGCTGAGGGCGCTGGAAGTGACCGTGTCCCACAGACGGAAGAGGCACAGGCGGTCCCGTGGACAAGGCTTGTGTGCGAGGAGGTCCCATGCCACGCCAAGGTGGAGGCGGTGGGGACCAATGGGGAGCTGGGATCTGGAGGCTGACAGGGAGGCAGAGAGAGGGGCTTCGGGGACTCGGTCACGGGTGCACGGGGGGTGCAGGGTGTGCAGAGGGTGATGAAGGGGGTAAGAGATGTGCAAGGGGAGCAGTGGAGGGGTGCTGGGTACGTGGGGGGCAGAGGAGGGGTGCAGGAGCTGCTGGGTGCAGAGGCTGTGGGGTGTTAAGGAGGGGCGGAGGGTTTGTAGGGTGAGGCAGCTGGAGGTGGGGGGTGCAGAGGGGGGTGCAGGGTGAATCCCAGGCACGCAGGACATGAGAAAACATGTGGCAGCCTCAGTGCATGAGGCTCCAGGAGCTGCTGGAGCACCAGGCGCCCCGTGCATGAGGAGGCTCAGCCTGCATCCTGAAGGGAGGTGATGCCCAGAGCTCATCCCCTCCCCAAACCACATCTAAAACATCCAGCCACTTTCTCCCGCAAGGAAAGATCTCACCAGCTGTGGCCTGGCTGATACAGACTACTCCAGCCACGCTTTCCTCTGCAATACCAGGGGCTGATCATCTCGGTGCTGTGTCTCTACAGCAAGTGTCAGAGGAAGCACAAAAAAGGCACAGTGATGCCCAGGGAGGTAAGGACATGGTGGGCAGAACCTCCAACAAGTCCCTGCCAGCGGGATAGGAGCAGCTGGACAGTTTGTCCCACTGTTCTCGAGGTGTTGGAGGGCTGGCTGCTCTGGTAGGGCTATATGGGACCCACAAAGTACTCCCAGTGCCACCCCCAGAGGAGGAGGAGGAGGTTTGGGGACATTTGGCCAGGCTGCAGCCACATCTCTGGCCCTGCAGGCAGAGACACTGAAGTGAAACCCAATGTGATAGAGAAAGTCAGAGACAACATGAGTCAGATGTTGACTGTCTGTCAGCCCTTGAAGCTGGGGCTGGGCTTGTGGCAAGCAGCAAGCACCGCTCTGGAGAGGGGGAATGGGATTGGGGCATCCCGGTACAACTCAGGCTCGGCTGGTCCCACCTCGCTGCCAGCCCAGCTCACCCCCGATGGGTCAGTGCTGGAGGATCCAGCTCATCTCATGAAGTTCAACAAGACCAAGTGCAAGGTCCTACATCTGGGTCGGGGCAATCCCAAGCACAAATCCAGGCTGGGCGAGGAATGGCTGGAGAGCAGCCCTGAGGAGAAGGACCTGGCTGCGCTGATGGACGAGAAGCTCCACATGAGCCAGCAATGTCCGACCGCAGCCCAGAAGGCCAACCGCATCCTGGGCTGCACCAGGAGAAGTGTGGCCAGCAGGTCAAGGGAGGGGATTCTGCCCCTCTGCTCCACTCCGGTGAGACCCCACCTGGAGTCCTGCATCCAGCTCTGGAGTCCCCAACGTAAGAAGGACACGGACCTGCTGGAGCGTGTCCAGAGGAGAGCCACGAGGATGGTCCGAGGGCTGGAGCACCTTTCCTATGAGGAGAGGCTGAAAGAGTTGGGGCTGTTCAGCCTGGAGAAGAGAAGGCTCCGGGGAGATCTTATTGTGGCCTTCCAGTACCTAAAGGGGCTACAGGAGAGCAGGGGAAGGGCTTTTTCCTAGGGCATGTAGTGACAGGACGAGGGGGAATGGCTTTAAACTGGCAGAGGGCAGGTTTGGATTAAACATTAGGAAGAAATTTTTGACTTTGAGGGTGGTGAGGCACTGGAACAGGTTGCCCAGAGAGGCTGTTGAGGCCCCATCCCTGGAGGTGTTTCAGGCCAGGCTGGATGTGGCCTTGGGCAAGCTGGTCTAGTGGGAGGTGTCCCTGCCTATGGCAGGGGGGTTGGAACTCCATGATCTGCAAGGTCCCTTCCAACCTAAACCATTCTGTGATTCTGTGATTCTGTGATCTCCCCGCTCCTCAGCCCCCAGCCCAGCTGCACTTGGGACTGGCTCCCATGGCCGCCTCCACCCCGCCCCCCCCTCTTGCTCCCAGGTAGAGATGGTGACCCTGTCCCGTGCTGCTGGGATCCTCGCAGACGCGCTTCAGGCTCTTGGACATTCCCTGTCCACATAGGCAGCATGGGGCGGGGGTGTCCTCCCCACCTTGCCAGGGCTCACGGACTCCCCTGGACACAAGCCCAGTGACGTCCCACCTGCTCTCGCCCAGCCAGGTGGCCGCAGGCTCGATGTGCACATGGGAAGCGGTGGCACCACCATCCCCACCTGCCTCCCCCACAGACCCCCTCCATCCCAGTGCTGGCCACAGCCGTGCTGCAGACCTGTGGTCCAGGTCAGCTTCGTAACTCCTCGCCGCTGCAGACCTGGTCCCCATGTCCTTGCCCCCACCAGAAGCCAGTCCCTGTCGCTGACACCAAGAGAGGGAACCCCCGGCAGCTCTGGAGAGCCCACGGCGGGGCAGGGGCACCCACTGCCCCATCAAGGGCGCACGGACCTGGCAGGGTCAGCTCAGCTGTGGCACCTGGGGACCTGCCCCAGCCCGGCGGGTGAAGGGTCCCTGCAGAGCCCTGACCCTGCGGTGGCACCCTCACCCTGCACGAGAGGACCTGTGACCGGAGCACCAGTCCCTGGGGGGCATCTGGAGGTGCTGGGGTGGTGACACAAGGGGACAGGACGTTTGCCCACCGGCTGAGCTTGGCCTCTCTGGCACCTGGTGACAGGGACAACGCAGGGCAGAAGAGGAGGTCGGCTCTTTCAGAGTGTATTGAAATCACTGAGTTTTTTAGGGGTTTGTATCAGTATAAATGGGACCAGTAACCCTTTGGTTTGGCCCAGTATCCACCCCAGTAACCCTCCAACTCTGCTTCCTGCCAGGCAAAAAGCAGCAGGTTAAAGATGCGGTGCCTCAGTTTTCCCAGCACCATTGCCTGGTGCGCTTGCTGGTCCCAGCGGCGCGTGTTAAAAATTGAGAAGCAAATAATGAGTACAGAGCTCCGGCAAACTGGAGAGCAAAGGAAATGCAGGGTCTTTCCTTTGGAAGTAAAAATCCCAGGCTTGCCCAGACAGCCGGAAGGGTTGAAATGCCAAGGAAATTAAGGAAGAAAGAAAATTCTAAGCGGTATCTGTCTGCTGGAGGCAGATGACAAGGCTGCAAAGAGCGTCGTCCCCATGGCTGGCCCCACACCCTGCTGTCACCCACCTCTGCCTGCACCTTTCTGCACAGCCTTGGTGGCAGCGAGAGCCGTGGGCAGGTGACAGCCCCTGCCAAAGCCCAGCCCAGCGTCCCCGGCATGCCGCACCCCCAGCTGCTCGCTCTTGGCAAACCTCGGAAAGCCACGGAGCAGGCTGAAAGCCTGCCAGGGCACCGCTGACGCTCTAACGGGACTCCCGCTGCGAGCGCCGTCGGCTGGGGCTGAGCCCAGGCACGTAGTGGGGCACCGGCCACAGGAATCCCTCCACCGAGAATTAGGGACTGAAACGGCAGCACATGTCGGCCAGCGGGATCCGCCCGTCGAGCATCACGTCGCCTTTTGCTCATGCCAACGTCTCGGGTCAGTGCCCGGAGCACGGGTCTGGAGATCGGATGCCTGGAGTTTGCAAAGCTGCCTGTCTCAGCATCCCCTGCCTCGCCGGGGGAAACCCTCGCGCGGCCCCACGCAGCTCCGCAGCACACAGGGACACTGGGGACAACAACCTGGGATTCCTGCTGGACACAGTGATCGGCATGACTGGGGTGTCCGTGGGGCATTCCCGGGGCTGGCGGCGGTGGGGACATATCTCCGCTGAACTCACTGTCCTGCAGCTGGCTGGGAGGTTCCTGCTTTGAGGAGGACGGAAGGGTTGGAAGACAAACCCTACAGACATGAGACCAATCTGGGGTATGGGAAGAGGGTTCGGAAGGGAGGTCACACTGCGGGGACGCGGGGATGTGGCTGTGACTGGGAAGGGAGAGAGTGTTTTCACCAGCTCTATCCAAGGCTGGTGGCTGCAGCTGAGGTCTGACGAACTCAGCGCTCACGTTCAGGTGCCACAGCTGCTTGGCCGGCAGGGACATGACATCTCCTGCTGTCATCCCAGACATTCTCCCAGCAGCAACCTGACCCATGTGTGGGATTTCCCAGCCCTTTGTCCCCAGTTCATGCCACTCCTGAAGGGACTGGGGCAGTAACTGGGACCCAACACCCACCAGCATCCCCTGACCCCTGTTCTGGAGCCGGGCAGAAACAGCACCTCTGCTGCCCCGCGCTCCTCACCCGTCTGCGCACAGGCTGCGGTTCTGCTTACGAGGTCTCATGTTATCTGTCACCTGGTCTGGGGGGGAGCAGGATAAGCCTTGGCAGAAAGAATGCTTCAAGGACATTCAAGTCATTTTTAAATAGATCTATTTTATATTTCCTTCAGTTCTCAGTAAAAAACCCAAACAAGTAAATTCTCTCACTCTGTAGGATTTCGCAGAACTTTCTTCTTCATTCAGCTTCTTGCAATTTTTTATTTCTGCCTCACTGCTTTCTTTTTAATAATACAAAATACAAATTTAATAGAAAATACAGCAGGGAAATATTTTTAAAAGGTAGTTTGGCAGTCGGTGGTTACAACAGGACTCAGCTGCAATCGCGTCTCTCGCAGACCGGCTTCCCTGATTTTCGCAGGCTTTGGCACGGAGGGCTGTGACCGCGGCTCGTGGCCACGGGCAGGGATTGGCGTGGTGGGCCCCGCTCTGTCGAGCGCCCTGGGGACCAAGGGGCTCAAATCTAGACTAGGTGACAAGAAAAGGCGTTATATAAGGCAAAAAATTCTTCCCCAAATGGGAAGAATTTGGGTTATCAAGCGGCGGCAGAGGCTGCTGGGGCAAACTGGAGAGCAAAGGAAATGCAGGGTCTTTCCTTTGGAAGTAAAAATCCCAGGCTTGCCCAGACAGCCGGCAGGGTTGAAATGCCGAGCAAATTAAGGAAGCAAGAAAATTCCTTTCTCTGCTGCGGGCTTCTCCCCAGGGAACGCCGCTGAGGGTCCCGGAGGGGAAGGAGCAGCGGCGGGGGCGGCGGAGCGGTGACTCGGCCCGCGCCCCCCGCTCTCCCGGGGTCTTTCCCAGCTGCACGATCCCATAAACCTCCAAAAACCCCGTTTTTTGGGCAACCCCCGCTGCGGGCCCGCAGCCTCCGCGCGCGCTGCTGCAGGAGGGGCGTGGCCCGGCG
>VZSF01001599.1:2721-28185 GCA_013398295.1 Chionis minor | reverse complement strand
AGCGCCATCGCCCTCCCGCCAGCGGGGGTGGCCGCGGGGGTGGCGGCGGCGCAGGGCCGGGCCCCGGCGGCGGTTTGGGGTGGCGGGAGGCGCCCGGGGGCCGTGGGGCCCGATCCTGCATTGGGGAGACACCGTGGAGCTGCCCTGTGCTGTGGCCGCCGTGAGACGCGTTTGTTGGGGAAGGAGGGGGGGAAGAAAAGACCAACCCCAAAACAGACCGATAAACCCTGAGAGAAACCCGCTGCGGTGACCGAGCCCCGGGATGGACCCCGGGAGGCCGCCCCAGGCTGGCAGCGCCCCGGTTGCGGACGGGCCCGGAGCCGCTCCCTCAGGGGGGGCAGCAGCATCATCCGGCCGCGGGGCCGAACGGGTGACGGTGACATTTCTCCTCTCTCCCGGGGCAGAAAAAAATGCGTGGCTTTTGTTTCCCTCCCCGCAGCACCGCCTTTGGCCTTCTTGCTGTTTCCCTGAGGGTTGGTGGTGGTGGAGGGTGAGGGTTTGACTTGTTGTGGTTTTGGTTTTTTTTCAATTTTGGGGTCTAGGTTTAATGTCTTCCCCCACACACCCTGCAGCGAGCCTGGCACTGGACGTGCGCCACGTCCCCTCGTTCTGTGCCCGCTGCTGGGGTGCGTGGGGCCACGCCGGGTGTAAACGCCACCCTTCCAAAAAACCCCCAGCCACCCCTGAGCGGTGCTGTCTGTGGGGAGACCTGGGGGGGGGGTGTCCATCCCCGTCCGAGCTGTGGTGGCACGGTGTCCCTTCCCGTGGGACAGCCTGTCTCCTGCAGGTGCTTTCCGCCTGGCTGGCCGTAGGAGCCAGGGAGCGCCTCCTCGCTCCCAGCATTGTTTGCGGAGCTGATATTGTTCTCCCTGCTCCAGCTCACCAGGCCGGCAGCCTGCCGGCAGCCAGGGACAGGATGGCCTTGCCGTGTGCCCGCCTGCTCTACGGGAGGGCGAGAAGGTGCAATATCTTTTTTGAATCTCCCAGAGGTTCAAAATGTGCCGGTTTTTCCATGCTTGGGGGGGTGGAGGCAGAGGTGGGGATGCTCCTCTGTTCTCCTTCTTCCCGTGTGTCAACAGGGCTGCTGGTGACGTTGGCTGCGATGGGAGGAAGGAGATCCTCACGGCTCTGATGTAGCCACTGGGAATCCGGCATAATCTCCGCTGCCTCCAGATTTTAAGGGGTTGGTGGGGGGTATAAGCTGGCCTGGCTGCGCTGCTGGGGAGGGACCCCTGGAGGGGCTGCTCAGGGCGGCTGTGCCTGTGGGCTGTGGTGGAGGATGGCAGCAGAGCTTCCCATTCCCCTCCCTTCCCAGCTCCAGGGAGGCTGCCAGGGACAAGGCAAGTCCCTGCTCACCCCGCGGGCAGCAGCCGGCCCCAGCGGTTGGGTTATCGATCGCACGCTCGGCACGAGCCCGGTTGGGATAGACGGCTCCACCTCTTTCCCCTGAGCAAAGGCTGGGGAAGGGTTCTTTGCGCTGTTTCCAGTCATGGCACCGTACCATCTGGGAATGCCAACAGCAGCATACCATTGCCAGGAGGTTGGGTTTGTGTGGCACACGGTGCTGGGGAGCTCTGGGCTGGATTCTCCTGGGGATGGCTGGGATGGCTGGGGCACGTGGAGGAGCATCGCTGGGATGGCTGGGGCACGTGGAGGAGCATCCCTGGGATGGCTGGGGTACGTGGAGGAGCATCCCTGGGATGGCTGGGCTACATGGAGGAGCATCCCTGGGATGGCTGGGGAACATGGAGGAGCATCCCTGGGATGGCTGGGCAGGGAAAGGAGTCTCTGTCCCTGCAGAAGGACTCTTCTGTCCCTGCAGCCTTCCAAGTGTGGCGGGGCAAGGGAAATGTTGGCTGTTTCTTCCTATTTTATAATTTCCCTTCCCGGGCTGATGGGGCAGAGCTTGGCTTTCTCTGGGCACGGCTTTGAGGTGGGGGTGTCAGGGCCAGGAGCAGCTCCTGCTCGGGGCGTGCCGGTGAAGCTGGCTCCTGGTGAGGAGAGAGCCAGGGGAGAAGGTCCCAGACCACCATACCTGCGTCCTTCTGCCTCCGTGGCTTCAGCAAAGCTTCAAACGGGGGCTGGCATCCCCTCCCCAGCTTCATCTGCTGGTGCTGCAACCCAGCGGCCCCTGCAGGAGATGCCATCTCCTGGCACACAGCAACACATGGCACAGGACATTCTCCTCTTGCCCAGGGTCTGATCTGCTGAAGGACGAGCAGCAGGTAGCTTTGGAGGTGATGCAGCTGGTGGTCTAGTCTTGGTTGGTGCTCCTTAGTTGTGTTTTTTCCCCACATGTCTATATCTAGCAGACCTGGCTTCAGGCAGAAACGTTTCCTCGCCTGTTTTCTGGCTGCATTTCCTGGAGCATTAGCGAGAGTCAGACTTCTCACCCCTGCTCAAGTAATTTGGTTGCCAAATTTAATCTATTATTGTTATTATAAACAAAAAAAAAAAAGATTTTCCAAATGGAATGACGGGCGAGAACCTCTTTTTTTTAATAACCCTGAAAACCCCAGCCCCGCTGCCGCAGCCAGCACTTTGCATCAGAAACACCCAGAGAGCCCGTTCAGCAGAAAAATGAGTGGTTCTTTCTGGTCCAAGTGACCCATTTGGCCAGGTGCGAACTGCCGGCTCCTCCCTGCCTTTCCTCCTCCTGCCGCTCCTCAGGGATGCGGGTGGGAGCGTGGATGCTGGTGCTGATACTGGCTGCCCCAGCTCTGCAGTGGCAGTGTCCCTGGGGACCGTCATCCTGAATGCTGAAGCTGGGGCAGCTCCCAGTCCCTCTTGGGAGCGTGGCAGCGGTGCCCAGTCCCGTGCCCGTGGCACTGGCAAGGGACTGGCTGTCCTGCAGAGCTTCCCAGGGCTCTACGCGGCGGGCGGGCAGGGTCTCTGAGCCCCCCAGGGTGGTGCGGGTTGGTCTGCAGAAAGCAGATATTTCCAGCCTCAGCTTTTTCTTGGGGAGAAGACATGTGAGACATGGAGAAGGTCATCTGAGTCCCCCCTGGGAGCGCTGGGCAGTGGTGGGCAGTGGTCCTGCTTGGTGGCGTGCAACCACCCCCTCCCTTCAAGCCCCCCGCAGCTGCACATCGGGATGTCTTCTGCCACACCGGTGCAGACCAAGTGTTCCCCGCACGGCAGCTGGGGTGCTGCTCCTCTAGGAGCTGCGCGTTGCTCCCCGAGTTTAGTTTTTTGTGCCATTTTATTCTTGGAGAGAACGTTCCGCCCACATTCTCTGGGGTTACGTTTGCTCAAGGTGGCTCCCACCACCAGCCGTGAGCCCTCGTGGGAAGATAAGGGGTGGGGGAGCTGGGAATGTGGTGCCATGGGCATCCCACAGGACTGCGTCGGTCGGTCCCTGCGCCAGGGACCTGGGCAGGGCTCCATCCAGGTCTGGGGAGAGGGAATGGGTGGGGAGAGGCCCATGATCTCTGTCATCCCAATTCCTGACGTGGTCGGCGTCAAGGAAGAGTTTATGGTTTATGGGAGAGACGCGGTGAAAGTCTCTCCTTTCCTTTCGCTGCAGCGCGCTGGGGACCCGCAAACCTGTGTGTGCCCAGCTGTGCCCTGTGGGTGTTGGTGTGGGGGGAGCTGGAGCTGGAGATGGGGAGACTGGGATCCCGCAGCCTGGGAGGTGCAGTGGTTACGCCGTCCCTTTTGACTCCGCCATTTCCCTGGCAGCTCCAGGGGTTTGGGATCCACAGACGGTCTCGGGGTCTGGAGTGGGACCCCGACCTAACTTGGGGCTGCCATGGCGCTGCAGGGCCCACTCCTCCCTGGCCACCCGTCGTTCTTTCCGCAATGCCGAGGGGGAGATGAGTCCGGGATGTCTGTCTGAAACAGCTCTTCTGGGCCATGGGGGTATTAAGGGACGTAATCGGCTTAGCTCCCCCAGGCGCTTATGGGGGGGCACTGGGGACAGGAGGGGTTACGTGGATGCTGGGGACAGGAGGGGTGACAGCATGATAGGGGCACTGGGGACAGGGGGGTTGATGGTGCTGGGGACGAGAGGGGTGATAGGGATGTTGGGGATAGGAGGGGTGCCAGGGACAGGAAGGGTGACAGTGTGGCAGGGACGATGGGGACAGGAGGGGTCACAGGGTGGCCGGCGTGATGGGGACAGGAGGGATATGGGGACACTGGGGGCAGGAGGGGTGATAGCGTGGTGGTGGCGCCGGGAACGGAAAGGTTGACGGAGTTGCTGGGGACAAGAGGGGTGATGGGGATGTCATGGATAAGAGGGGTGATGTGAGTGCAGGGGACAGGGGGGGTGACAGGGGGGTCTCTCTCCAGGTACAAGGCACTGGGCACTGGGGAGAGGAGCTGACATCAGTCCCATCCCTGCATTAATCCCATAAATACGGTGTCCCGCTGCTTTGTCCCCACGGGGGGCTCTGGCTCCGGTCCCCGATGGGTGCAGCAGCTGCCCCCCAGCACCCCAGGGCACGGCCCCAGTGCTACCCCAGTGCCGGACCATCTCCCTCCCGCGCCCGGGCTTTACCGACCGCTGCTGCCGCAGGGGTGACCAGAGCACCGAATGGCGGCAGCAGGCCTGTAATTAGCAGCTTCATGAACTAATGATAATTGCAACAGGAGGAAACTGGCCGTTAAGTGCCTGGAGTGCGCTTTGAATTGGAGGAAGGAAGCGCAGCCGGAGCAGGTCCCAGTCCATGCCTCTTCCCTTCCCGGAGCACCAGAGCACCGTGGTCTGGCAGCTGCCCCCCCCGAACCCGTGGCGTGTTGCACAGATGGAGCGGGACAAAGCCTTCACGGGAGGGAGGTTTGCTCTTTGTGGGGACGGGGGTCCCGTTGCTTTGGGCGGGTGACACGAGAGGTGACATGCCAGCTGGCATGCTGGCGGGGCCACTGGCTCATCACAGCACAGGGGTCCCCCGGGTCCCTTCCTATAGCAAGGAGACAGCGGTAGAGCTGGGGGTCGAAAGGTGGGGAAGGCGCTGCTCTCACTGTGCACTCAGAGCACCCATGGGTGCTGTCCGGGCTCGGTGGGGGGTCTGCAGAGAGGGCTCCTGGGGAGCCCGTGGCGCCGGCGTGCGGGAGGAGCAGCTCTGCCGCGGGGAGCTCGTCCTCTCGCATCTGCTGGGGAGGGGATTATTTCCCAGCTGCCCACTAAGCCGGGAGAGAAGGCGGCCCTGGTGAGCTGCTGGTAATGTGACCCATCCCGCGGCCATAATTCTTGGCTTCCTGACTGGAAAGGAGAGGATTTCCCCGAGCCAGCCACCTCCTGCAGGGGATAAAATCCAAAAGAAATCTCCAGGTCCAGCTGTTTCGGTACCATCTGCAGCCCTTTTCCAGGAGCCCCAGGACGCCGCATTCACAGGCATCCCTGGGATGTGGCTGTGCATCCCATGAGCCCCCTATTTTTTTTGGGCTACCCCTTAAGTTTCTGGGCTCTCTGTCCCAGTAGGACACAATGTCCCACTGGTCTTCATTGCTGGTGGTGGCTGAGTCAGTGCAGCCGCAGCCTGAGCGGGGTGGGGTGATGCTTTTCTGCCGACCTCTCGCCTTGCGTGTCCACCAGGACACGGGCTGCATGCCTGGAGCTCTCTGCTCAGGAGCCGTTGGAATGCCATAAGGGTCAGCCCCCATCGCCCCTAGGACCTGCTGTGACCATGTCCCCAAACCCCATCTCAGTGTGATGGGCTGGTGGGAGAGCCGAGGCCAGTGCCAGGCGTGGGGTGGACAATGGTGGGCAGGACAGACTCCCCACCCTGAGCGAAGCCACCTGTGCTGCCACCACCCCCTCTGAGCTGCCCGCGGGTGTTTAATCAGCGAAATCGTGCTGGTGCATCGTTACCAAAGGCTGCAAAATGTCTCCCGGTGGCGTGGGACGCGGCGAGGTGTGGGAGGGCTCTGGCTTTGCCAAAGAGCGTCTGGCCCCAGTGGGCGCAGCGGTGCTTCACCGGAGAGCTGCTGTTCCGGGGTTTTATTCCCAGCGTGGCAGTGGGAGCATGCGGGAGCGCGCAGCTGCTCGCAGATGGCCGAGCTGTGCCAGACCTGGGCCTGGTGGGTCTTTGGGTGCTCAGCTGGGGGTGGTGGGCTCACGTCTCCCACCTCCCCACCAGCAGCGATGGGTCTGCAGGGGGAGCTCGCTGGTGGCGGTGGCTCTACTATGCCATGGCTCGCTGGGCAGGTGAGTGCCCTGGCAGACCGGGCTCTGTGGGTGCTGTCCTGCTCTATGTCAATGCCAGGAGGACAGAGCTGGACCCGAGCCCTTCCGTCAATGCTGCTCAGGGCTTCAGGTGGGTTCGTGCTGGGAGCAGAGCTGCAAAAACCCCTGCACCGCAGAGCACAGCCTGCTCCAGCGCAGGCACTGCCCGTCCCCTGCGATGCCAGCACAGCCAGAGTCCGACGCCGTGCCGTGCTGCCCATCAGGACATCCCGGAGCACAGCAGGGATGCAAGGAGGGGTCCCCCTTGCTGGTGGAGCTGCCAGGCTGTGCATGCGACGGGAGCACGCGGCGCCCACACAGGGCCAGCCCTGGTAACCTGCTTGCAGCGGTGCCCTGCACCTTGGCCTTGAGCGCTGCCTGCTTGGCCCGTTGCGCCGTGCCAAACCTCGGAGCTCAGCTGGTAAAAATTCTTTAATTTAACAAAACCCTGCCCCAGCCGTGGCGGGCTCTGGGTAGGTACAGAGCCCGTTGGTATTTACGTGAGCAAAACCTGTTCCACAAGACTGAAAGTGGGTGTTTTGAGCTGCGAAGAACTGCAAGGTGCTTTTTGGTGGCCTGGGGTCCCCGGTACGGGTGGGCGCGCACCCAGCTGAACCAGGGCCAGCGATGCAGAACCAGCTGCAGGTTTGGGCGGGCAGCACTGGGGAAATGGCATATGGCATCTGTTTTTCTTTTTTTTCTTTTTTTTTTTTTAATTATTTCTTCTCTTCCTGAATATCCGAGGCAAAGCAATTGTGGCTGGAGACAGCCCTGGCACTGTGGGGTTACCCACAGGGCTGGGGGCTCCAAAGCAGCCAGCACTGGCATTTTTACCCGACTGACTGCCCGTGGTGGCATTTTCTGTCATTCCTGGGTGGGGACGCTGCTGGTGACACCGCTGGGAGCATGGTGCAGCCACGGTGATTGCTGCGCAGGCAGGGGGGGTGTCCCCCAGCCTGTGGCACAGGGCTGCTGGCACTGTCCCTTGGCTGTGACTAAGCTGCGCTGGGGACCGTCTCTGCTGGCGTGCTTTATCAGCTGGGCCAGACCTTAGCGCCCGCCTGGCTGAACCAGAAAAGCTGGAAGCTGGGACACCAGCCCCGGTGGCCTTGGGGACAGGAAGCCTGGCGGCACGTGGCCTTTGGCTGGACAAACCTGCCAAAGCAAAAAGCAAACAAGCACTTTCAGCTGCAAAGTGCTCTTGGGTGGGCTGGCACGCGCGGGTACTGACGCAGGACAGGGTGGCGGTCGCGGCCAGCTTTGTGGCTGTGGCCGTGCCACATCCTCCGTCCCCCCCCGGAGCAGCCTGACGTGGCCAGCATCCCCCTGCTCCCGGTGTGCCGGGGTTGGCGTTCGCGGAGAGCCCCGCTCGGCCGCCTCTGTTGCGCAGGAGGGGTCTCCGTCTGCTGCATTTTCGGGGGCAGGAGCACAGTGGTGACGTGAGCGGCTGCAGGCAGCAGCAGGGCTCCCACGGGGCTGCCGGAGCCGTGGCAGAGCCGCACTGGCCGAGGCCATGGTGCCAGCAGCTGTGCCCAGGGAGGGCACCATCCTGGGGGGGGTACGGCTGTGCCTGCAGCCCACCTCCCCTCTGCCCGCTTTCAGATGCGAGAGGCAGCAGGGCAGGGGGGATGCAGCCGGATCGGGAAGCCCGGCAGGGCTCAGCACCGCCAGCGCGGGTTTCCATCCCGCGGTCAGTGCGTGTCACCCGTGGTTGGTGTGTGCTGCCGGAGCGGTGCCAGGGCTGGGGCAAGGCCAAGCATCCAGCCTGGCTTTTGCTGTGTTGCTGTGGCTGCTGGTGACGGCCTGGCTCACCCTGGAGACCGTGGCATGGGGTGGGGGGTGTGGGGCTGGGGCTTTTGGGGTGTCTCAGAGTCCCCCTGCTCCTGCCTGCTGCAGGGCAGGAGCATCTCCGCTGCCCCGGGGAGGCTGCGGGGCAGAGGGAAGCGAGACCTGGGAGGCTGGGTGTGATGTGGGGCAGCATGCCTGCCCGGCGCTGGCTCCAGCCCTTCCGAGCCAGGAGCCGGAATGAGTCCTGGAGGGTGCCAGCTCACAGAGGAGGCACTGGGAGGGCAGGCAGGTCCCACATCGCCTGGCTGGAGGAGGAGGAGGAGGGTGAGTGACCTTGGAGTGGAGCTGGCAGACACCACGCCGCTGCAGGGCCCAGGCTGCCAGCGATGTGCTGTGCCCTCAGTGGTCATCAGCCCTTGGCTGCAGCCACATGCCAGCGTGTGGGGGCTCAATATGGGGGTGGAGACCTGGACCCCTGTTCCCCAGGCACCCCCATGTCCCCCTGCGCTGGCTCAGTGACCGTCCCCTGCCAGGGGCCGTGTCTCGCTGCCAGGGGCAGGCTGCTCCAGCGGGAGCTCTGTGCCTGCTGCGGCCGATGCGCAGGGGGCTCTGCCAGCTCGTGCCGCCAGCACCGGGCCCCATCAGCCGGGACGGCTGGGCGTTGGCATTGCCGGTGCACGGAGCGTAAGCGCTCAGACCAGTGCTCAGCACTAATTAATTATCCTCTTACGTTAACTTTTATCTCTCCATCAGCCGCAGTGACGCAGCAGGGGCAGTTCCTGCCTTCCCAGACACCGGGACGTCCTCCCTAGTTTTATTTTTGTTTCTTTTTCACCTGTAGGTTTTGGCACGAGTGTTGAAAAACGGCTTCGCCCAGGGCCTCAACTGCCAGCGGCTCCATGCCCTGCCCAGCCATGGCAAGACATGGACAGACCCTGCGGCAGGCAGAGGGGCACGGGGGGCTCTGCTGGCCTCGGTGCCCACCATGGGTGCCCAGCATGACTCTCCTCAGCGCTGGGGGTGCTGTGCTGAGCTTCCCCTTGGGGATAACCTGTCTGGGGCGCATGCGCATGCACACACCTCAGATCTCACGCACCAGTGTTTCCTCCTGCACCCAGGGCCGTTCCCACTCCCACACACCCCTGGCTCGTGCTCACCCACTGTTTGTCTTTCCATGGCAGCTGCACAGTGCCCTGCTGGCCTCGGGCACCGCTCCCGCCTGCGTTTCTGCCTGCATTTCTGCCTGCAGGCAGACACCCTGCCTTCTCCAGCACCAGCAGCTCATCCCAGACCAAAGCCCGGTCCCCAAATTTGCAGCAGCTGGGGTGACATGTCCCCCCGTGGCTCCGGAGTGCCAGCCACACCGCACTCCAGCCCTGGCACGGCACGGAAGTGCCCACTCTCACCAGCCCAGCTGGGCAGTAGCCACTAAGCTTCATGGTGGGCTCAGAGAATGACAAAACCCCCCTCACCCTGCAGGGTTGCCCACGCAGTGATATCTGCTGGCTAACCACCAATTGATTACACATGGGGAGCTTAATTAGATCAGTGCCCGCCTGTCTCACTCCTAATCCCAGCCCGTGACAGCTGGGCAAGCACAGCTCGTTCCTCAAACAGAGATAACAACCTTTTATGTATTCCAGGCTGGGCTTTATTTAACTGGTTGCTGGGCACTGGCTTGGGGCTGCCCCTCCTCTACCCCTCTCACTGCCCCGAGGTGGCTCCAAGGGTCCCAACAGGGTCTCACAGTGCTGAGTGGCTGCAAGTGACAGGTGACCCACGCTGGGGTGGCTTCCTCCTGCCGGCGAACAGCTTTTGGAAACGCCTGCTTTGGGGGGATGCGTTTCCACAGATCCACTGCACAGGCAGGGGTCTCCAGTGCATGTCCCCCAGTGGTCCATGGGGATGTGGCATGTCCCCACCCCTGGGGCTGCGCAGCGTCGAAACCTCCTCCTGCCCCTGAGCAGCCATGTGTTTTGGCTGGTTTGTCATTTTTAAACAAAGCGGCCTTGAGAGCAAGCCCAGGGTGAGCGAAGCAGGCGGCCGAGTCCAATTTCTGTACTGATTATTTTCCCATTAAGCATTAATTCTCCCCCAGCCGCCTGCCTGAGCCCCACACCGTCCCCAAGGAGCAAACCCAGCTCCTGTGGGCACGGGGGTCTCTGCACCCCACGCTGAGCGAATCTGTTCCAGGTTGCTGTACCCTGTGTGGGGTTCAGCCAACCCTAATTGCCACCCTAATTGCAGCTGCTGAGAAAACCCTGCCCACAAGGGAAACCGCTGCGGCAAAGGCAGCTCTGACCTTCTCTGGCATGGCCAGTGGCTGCGGTGCCCCGTGGGGTGCCCTGGGGAGGGCTCCGGGCACAGTCTGGGGACCGTGGGTAGTGGTTGCACCCTCTGGTGAGCAGTTTAATGGTGAAACAGGGTTGTGCAAAGTGGGATTTGTTGTGGGTGGCGTCCCGCTCAGCGTACCACATGTGTTCCTTTGGGGTGGCATCCCACTTGGCACCTTGCTGGGGGAACAGAGCTGCCGCAGTGGCCCTGGAGCTTTGTGTCCTGGCAGCTCCGTCCTGTGCCAGGACTCTCCACCGTGCCGTGCCTGGGCATGGAGCAGCCGCCCCCCCTCACCCACAGTGTGCTGCAGGGACGGGGATGTTCAGGAAAGCCCCCAAAGTTGGGGTTGCCCCTTCTTGTGGGGTGGTCGGTGCCATGCTGCACCCGGGCTGTCCCCAGTGCTGCTGTCCCCCAGGGCACGGGGACAGGCAGCCAGCTCTGCCCGCGGTGTTGGCGTGGGCTGGCAGGGAAAGCTCGGGGAGCGTGGGACGGCGCTGGGAGCCGGCTCCTGATGTGACTCACCTGCGGGCCAGGGTCGGCCAGGCCTGGCCCTGCGCCCCGTGAGGGTCCACAGCGGGGCTGTCCCACCTGTGGGCAAGGTGTGGGCATGGCCAGACACAGCAGGGCTGGGGCAGCTCTGTGCTGTACCCCCACCCAGCTGTGCACCCCCCCATCCAGCTGTGCCCAGCCCAGCATACTGGTGTGCTGCAGGGGCACCCAGCTCCGCACTGCCACCAGCTCCCAAGGGAGGGACATCTGTGTTGGTGTCCCGGCAGTGCCAGTTCCTGCTGCCATCACTGAAAGCCGGGACCCCAGACCGTCCCCCCAGGTGAGACCTGTGCTCTGGCCCTGTCTGTTGCTGTCCTGGCTGGTCACAGTTCCTCTCTCTGTCCCCACACACAGTTTGCCACCATCTGCCACCCTCAGAACTCGGTTTTGTGTATGACCCAGGGACTTTGTGTGCCCCGAGAAAGTCCCAGTGGCTTGAACTAGGCTGGGGGAGGACCAGGGCTGCTCCTGGCTGTCACAGTGTCATGAGCGTGTTGGGTCCGGATGAGGTCGGAGCGTTGGGGGCTCATGTCTGTCCCCAGGAGCTGGAGAGGTCCCTGGGTGTGACATGGAAACGAGTTGCCCCATGAAGCCACGAAGGAGATTTGGGCCATGGTGCATTGCTGGGGGAGGGCTGGGTCCCCGTTTTCCCCTGTCATGATGTCAAAGGGATGGAAACCAAAGCTGCTGCTGCCTGTGATGACCTGTCACAGCCATGCTGAGGCTTTGGGGGGGTTCCTTTGGGATTTTTTCTGTTTGACAGCTACCACATGAACATCAGTTTGTGTTGGTTGGGTTTCAGCTGCCAGCCTGCTCCGCCACCGCCTGCGTGGTTCAGGCAGGGGCTGGTGACTCTCATTGCTGCCAGCTCTTTGGGACTCGGACTCGGGGTGTCCTGCAGCACCCTGGGACTCGGGGCATCCCATGGGGTGGTGACACCCTGGGGCTTGTGTTGTCCCATGGAAGAGTGGCATCCTGGGGCTCAGGGTCCCGTGCAGGAGGACAGGCACTGCCTGCCCTTCCCTGGAGGCAGCAAACAGCCCTGCGCAGGGCATGAAATCATAGAACGTCTCAAGTTGGAGGGGACCCATGAGGATCACCAAGACCACCTCTCAGGTCATTAGAGCCTGTGCTTAATTGCAGTCATCGCTTTGCCTTTGCAAATGAGGGATGGGGGGCCGCTCCAGTGAAGCACATCTGCACCCATCAGCTGCAGTGGGGCCTGCCCTGTGCTGGTGGGGCCCAGGCAGCCCATGGCACCAGGAAGCCATGGACAGACCCAAGGGAACATTTGACCCCTCTCTCCTCCTCCTGACCTGTTTTCTCCTGTCCCCGCAGCAACGTCGTGTCCCCGGAGCCTGGATTGTGCCCTGCAGCGCCGGGAGTTCTGCCCGCCAGGCTCTGGCGCCTGCGGCCCCTGCCTGGCCCCCTTCCAAGAGGACGACCACGGGCGATGTGTCCAGAAGCAGCTCTCACCCAGCGGTAGGTGCACCCACCCTGCGGCGGCGCCTTCAGCCACCCCCTGCCCACCAACCTGCCCCGCGCCCCCACAGTCCCAGGAGGTTCCCATGCCTCGGGGCAGCCCCCTGCAGCACTCCGGCTCCCCGTCCTCTGACCTCTCTTCTCCACGGCAGCTGTGTCCCCATGGGGACGGCAGCTCTGCTCCCTCTCACCCCAAGCCCCAGCTCACCACGTGGTTTTGGGGCTGCTGGGGAGCACGCGGACGCGACCTCGCTCCTTGTGCGTTCTCCTGCGGCTGCGCTGGCGAGTGCCTGTGCCACTGGACCTGCCCGCGCCTGCAGGAGCAGGGTAGTGGCTTTTGGTGCGTGGAGCTGTGGCTTGTGCAGACCCCATGGCCAAGGCAAACGGGTGCCCATGGCCTCACCCCTCCCACGCCTGAGCCGTGGTGGTGTTTGGGATCTCAGTACCTGGTTCCCACTGGTTTGAGATGTTTGGGCTGTGGTTGTGGGCTCCTCTAGTGATGCTGGGAGCACTGGTCGGCAGCGCTGCCTGGCTGTGGACAAGGGCACCGGGTGTTATTGCCATGCTCTCTTCCCAAGGGAGACGGGGGGCCATGGCAGCCTGTGCCAGCGGGCAGATAGACGGACAGGGAGCTCCCCAGGGAGCCTGTGGTCACCCGTGCCACCCTGCGCAGGGCTCTGCCACCCGCTGCTGCAGTGCATGGAGGGTGCTCCTGGTGCAGCTGCGGCACCTGCACCCCCGGCTCGGCCGCGCAGACAGGGCTGGGTGTAGATGTTCTTCAGGGTGACCCTCAGTTCTCCGTGCAGCCGGGAAAGCTGTAGGCCGAGCCGTTTCTGTGCCCCCCCACCTCGTAGTTTTTCTTGCACATTCAACAAGCGGGCAAATTAAGACTGTAATTATGGCTCCACCCCATTATTTGTGCTTTAACTTCGGTGGAGTGGCCCCTCTGCACATGGGGAAGGAGCCGGGACCCAGCTGTACACTCGCACACTGCTCCCGGGGGGTTTCGCTGGGGACCACCTGGGTGCAGGATGGGGCCTCTCAAGCGTCTCTGAGCCACCTCCACGTGGGCTGCAAAAGTGCATCAGCGTCTTCCTCCAGCCCGCGCTTCTCTGCCTGCTTCGGCACTCCTGCTGCCCCCACAGCCCTCTTGCCAATGGGGACTTGGGTTTTCCATGGCAGGCAAAGCCCGTGGTCCCTCCTGGAGCCTGACTCCTGCCCACGGTGGGCACCCCGCAGTGTTGCCCGGCCCCAGCATGGTGCTGAGCTGGTCCTTGCCAGGCGGCATCTCCACCAGCACAGCCCCCACCGCGGCCCCTCACCCCCACCCCAAGGCCTGGGGAGCTCCTGAAAACACCCAGCGTGGCGCTGCAGCCTGCGTGGAGGGGTCCTCTGGGTTTTGGGGGGGTTGCTTTGTTTTCTGGCTCCTGTGTCTTGAGGATGTTTGGGGTCCCACCAGGGCGCCGCCAGAGCTGCCCTTTACTCGCAGCTCAGCCCATGCTCTGCAGCGGGTGGGCACACGGGGGGTGGCAGTGCCCATCACGCCCTTCATGCCACCAGCCTCCTGGTGGGAGGATCACCCCTTAAATCAGAGGGGAGACCCCTGGAGCAAAGGCTCTGCTCAGCCCCTTTGGCTCTGGGGCAGAGGGTTTGGCCACTGAAGTGGGGACGATGGCTGGGAGGGACGAGAGAGGCGAAGGATGGTCCAGGCTTGGTGTTCAGCGGCCAGCAGGGGTCCACCAGGCAGATGCCCCCAGCCACGGGCGCCACGTCCACAGGTACTGAACAGCTTTAACTGTTAGTTGCGGTTTATTTTTTAATGTGAAGTCCGTGGGAGCGAATTTCCCTCTTGGAAGAGCTGCACATGCGCCAGCATCTCCATAGCAACCCCGCTCCGTGCTGGCTTCGGCAGGGAGATGCAGCCACCGTAGCATCTTCACCCAGTTTGGCAGAGGGATGTGGGACTGTGGTAGCATCCTCTCCCAGCTCCTCTGGGACCACGGTAACATCCTCTCCCAGCTTGGTCAGGAAGACGCGGGACCGTGGTAACGTCGTCTGAGAGGATGCTGGGAGGATGGCGACTGTCCCAAGGTGTCTCCCAGCCCTGTCCTGTGGTCTCAAGCAATGCCACCACCTTCTGGCAGCAAAAGTGTGGATACAGAGGGGAAAAAAAAAGAGCGGGGGGTGGTTGCTTCCCAAATCCTGTTATTTTAGCATGTGGGGGGGAAGCAGCCGCATCCTGAGGGTGTCCAGCTCCACGGGATGGGAGGTAGTGATTTTTTTTCCCCCGGGTGCTTTTGCATCTTGCCCGTACCTCGGGCTGGCAGTAGCCCCCAGCTGCCCGGTGCAACTGGGAAAACCTGCGAGGATGCAGAAGGGCTGCAATAGCTGCATTTTTGGGGGGGATGCGATGCAAACAGCAGGGGCTGCCGCCGCTCAAGGATGCCTAACCCTTTAAAGGGGCTGCCCATGCAGCTTTGCTGCGTGGGCAGCCCCTTTAAAGGGTTAGGCATCCTTGAGCGGCTTGTGACTGCCAGTGACACCGCTCCCAGGATCCCAGCTGCCACCGATCCCAGCTGCCACGGTGCTCGCCCGCCGCCACACCATCCCTGCCGTTGGTTGCAGTTCCTGGCAGGAATACCCGCGCAGGCAGGCACGGAGAGCAGCTCTTTGGGGTGAAAAGTGGCCTTTTGGGCTCTTGGGAGGGCGATGCACGTGAGCGGCACGTTCCTGCCGTTGCTGACAGCGTGCGTGGTGGGTGTCTCCGTGTACCGGGCGCCACGCCAGCCCGGAGGTGAGATGGGATGCGCGTGGCCTCGGGATGCGGTGCATCCCACCGCTGCTTCGGCCGGCTGTGCCCGTGCAGGGTTCCGAGCCCCCAAAACGGCACTGCGTGCCATGTCAGCAGGTTGTGATACAGTTTGGGTCCCATCCCAGGGTCCCATCCCTGCTCCTGCCTGCGCGGAGCCAGGGCTGAGCCCCACTGGGCTATGGGAAGTGCTTTGGGAAGAGGGTGAAAAGGGGGTCCCGGCTTGTGGGGACCTGGGGGGTTCCCCACTCCCTGCTTTCTGTGCTGCCAGGAGGGCATCAACCATCCTGGGGCGGGACTGTAGAAAGAAGTGGATTTGGAGGAATTTTCTGCCCTCCTGTGGAGAATGTCAACATCAGGTTTCCTCCGCCCGGGGCAGAAGCCACACTTCTTGCTCCCTGCTGTCCCCAAACCCGTCGCGGTGACTGGCGAGCCCCCTGAATGCGTCTCTGGAGAAGAGAAGGTTGAGGGGAGACCTTCTCACTCTCTACAACTCCCTGAAAGGAGGTTATAGCCAGGTGGGGTCAATCCCTTCTCCCAAGGAACAAGGGACAGGACAAGAGGAAATGGCCTCCAGTTGTGCCAGGGGAGGTTTAGGTTGGATATGAGGAAAAACTTCTTTCCCAAAAGGGTTCTCAAGCATTGGCACAGGCTGCCCAGGGAGGTGGTGGAGTTGCCATCCCTGGAGGTATTTAAAAGCCGGGCAGACGTGGTGCTGAGGGACATGGGTTAGGGGTGGTTTTGGCAGAGGTTTATGGTTGGACTCGATGATCTTGAAGGTCTCTTCCAACCCAAGTGATTCTGTGATTCTATGAAGGCTTGAGCCCTGGAGACCCCGGGGAGGGAGAGCCCCAAGGAGGGGGTCGGGGCGGGGGGAAAGCAGACGGGCTGGGGTGCTGTGTGCCCGCCTGGCCATGCCCTGGCTGCTGCAGGCAAGTGGTGGGACCTGCCATGAGAGGGCACCCGTGCCCTGGGCAAGCCCTGCCTGCCCTGTGCCTCCCCTGCTGCCCCCAGCATGCCCACCTCGCCGCAGCAGGGCCAGGGGCGCCTCTGGGAGCGCCCCCCCCCCATCTCTGCTCCTCTTGCAGCAAGAGCCAGGGCCTGGGGCAGCTGGGCAGGAATTGGGGGTCAACCCCAGACCCTCGTTCCCTGGGGAGCAGCCCTGGGCCGGGGTTTCCCCTCGGTGTTTCACCCCCCCGCCGCTGTGCCGGGCAGGAACCATCCATCGGTGCCGAGCTGCTTCTGTCCTGCAAACGTTGCAGGGTGGCAGATGTCGTGTCACTGGGGGACGTCTCATCTGCCAAAGCAAACAGGGGCATGAGGGGGTTTAGCTGCTGAGAGGGAACTTGGCGATGGAGCTGGTTAATGCAGGCGAGCGGCACAGCACGGGCTCTGCCCACAATGCCAAAACCCACTAAACGGCACGGCTGCCTCGGTTTACCTTGTGCTGCTTTGCCCAGTGGGAGCCTCAGACTAACCTGGGAGCTGTTTCTGGATGTTTTTCCAGATGTTTTTTCCCCTTTTCTAGGCAGATCATATTCATCTTCCTGAAGCGGTGGCTGTTGCAGCCACATCTGCCCAAGGACAAGGGGTGTTGGGGCAGGGCTGGTCTGTGCGCCCGGTTACCAGTGGCACCAACACAGCCCAGTCCCCCCAGGCCTGATGGTGACACATATGTGTCCCTGGGTCCCGTGGGAATGAGGACAGGCCTTTCCCTGAGTGCAGTGGGGAGTTAGAGCCAGGCTGTCCCCATCACGGGTACTGGGATGTCCCCGTACCGTGCACAGAGCTGTTCCCATGGGACGCAGGGCTGTCACGCTCAGTCCCATGCCAGCTCCTCTGCCCATCGAGCCTGGCCCCGTGACAGCACCTTGGCACCATGCTACTCACCCATTGGGTATGGGGCCAGTGGCAGAGCCCCAAACCTGGCACCGCGTGGCTGTGGCGCTGCTTTGCAAGTAACGGGGTGCAAAGAGCCAGGGGAACCCAGGGCGCATGGGGACATGCAGCACCCCAGCTGCTGCGGAGGACAGGAGGGGTCTGAGGGGACAGGGGGGCCAGGGACGGTGTCTCTTCATGCACTTGTTTAAAGCAAGAGTTTTCCCCTTTTAAATTGGTTTTTGGCTTGTGTGGCTCTGAGTCACAGGGTGGCCAAGTGGCCTTTGTGCCCTGCTCTGGAGGGAATTGGGGTTTATTTCCAAACATTGGGAGCAAGGACAGATTGGAGAGGAGCTGTAATTGTTATAACCTTGAATAATCTGGGAACTGAGCTGCTAGTACCACCTCGCCTTTGTATGTCTTGATTTACCCTCCAGGGCTTCCCGCTGGGGACAGCCTGAATGCAGCAGCGTGGGGGCAGAGGAAGCAGGGATGGGGACAGGGACATCTCCTGCCTTTGAAGTTCAGTTTAATCCTGTTAAAAGCAGAGCAGCGAGCAGTGGAGCTTGACTCTGCTTGGCGAGCCAGGGGGCAGTGGGTCCTCTCCTGCTCCGTGCTGTCACCCCACGAGCGGGCACCCCCGGGCTGGGGCAGGGGTTCTGCCTGTGCTCTGTGCCACGGGGACACCGCACTTGGCCCTTTGTGCGTCCCCAGCGTGCACCGTGCTAGGACACGGGCTGGGGCAGCCGCCCATGGGGGTACCTGGTGGTCCTTGCTGCATTGGGGCCCCCAAACCCACTCCCCAAATGGGCCGAATCCTGCTGGGTGCTGGGCAGAAACCAGCCCCTCAGCTGGAGCGAGGGTTCCCACCAGCTCCTGGACAGCCTGGGATGAGCCCTGCTCTGGGGTGGATCCCACCCCCCTGGGCCATACAGGACAATTTGGGGTGACAACCAGCATTCCTGCCCGCTGTGTGCTCTTGAAACGGCCCCGCTGCCTGCAGTGGGTCTGTGATTCGCCCTGCCGGCGCTGCCCCTCGCACCTCACAGCGGCTCCCCCCTGCTCCGGCTCATGTCCCTCTTCGCTGAATGGCCCCGGGTGCAAGGCCACAGGGCAGCTCCTGCGCAGCGGGTGCTGGCAGCCTGTCTGCTCCTACGGGGCTCGGCAGCACCCGCTTGCCTCTGGCACAGGAGCTGCTGTGGCCACTCTTGCTCCCACAGCCTCCAGCTTCTGCGGGGTGAAAAGCATCCCAAAAAGCAGCGAGGACACGAGCGGATCCTGGGTCTTGGCTTTGGGCCCACCAGCGTGCCAGAGGGCTGCGGCCGAGCGGGGTTGGACTCCAAACCACCTGCGTTTGCTCGTGCTGGGATGTGAGCCCCTTCTGCAGCTCCCTCCCAGGGTGCCCGTCTGATGCCCGCTCTCTCCTGGCGCAGGGCGGACATCCATTCCCAGCTTGGAGGAAGAAATCGATTTTCTGGCGGATGTGCTGGCCAGGCACGAGGCTCCTCACCCCGACCCCCTGCAAGATGGCAAGCCCAGGGGTAAGTGCCTGCTCCGCTGCTCCCACCGCCCTCAGCAGTGGTGCTGGGGACCCCACGGCAGCCAGACCCTGCACCCCAGGCCGGTTTGCCCTCCCAGATCTGCCCGGGGACTGCTCTGCTCACGGCTCTACCTTCTCCTGCAGCCACCCCGGTCCCCGCCGGTGGCAGGCAGCGCATGGCCGGCAGGCTGAGAGAGGGGCTTCTGCAGCGGGGTCCTGCCGGCAGCAAGGCAGCAGCCACCCTCCCCACCTCCACCAGCACCGTGGTCCCGAAGTACCCGGTAGAGGTGTCTCCCATCCCTTCAAATGACGACGTTGTGCTTGGTGAGACCCCTGGGGACAGGTCTCGTGGGAGGGGATTTCACATCCTCGCCAGGGAAGCACGGGCTGGTTGGCACTGTGCCGCCAAGCTCACCCGCTGTCCCGCTGTGTCCCCCTCCACCTCTGCAGGGCTGATCGTGGTGTGCACGGTGGCTGGCATCTCGGCACTGATCGTGGCTGCAGTCTGCTGGTGCAGGTGAGCCAGGGGCTGCTGGTGCCAGCCAGTCCCTCAGTGTCCTCATGGGAGCTTGTTCCTGCGCCTCCCGGGCGCGTGGCGGGGTTGGGAGGAGAGGGGATCGCTGCCCTTCCAGTCCCCCTGCAGACATGCCATGGCCACCACGGCACCAGCCAGTCGGGGCTGGAGGACAGCGGTGGGACACCCCGGTATTGGGCATAAGCAATGACTCCGGGGAGTGGGTGACACCTGGCTGGCACATCGCTGCCGCTCTGGGTGCCTCATGCCCAGGCCCAGTGGGAAGTGGCCGTCTCTGTGCACATGCAGGGCCACTCGCCCTGGGGATGTCACCCGTCACGGGTGCCATGGCAGGGAACAGGGATGTGGCTGGGAGGACTGAGTTTCCCCCCGGGGGGTCACTGGCTCCTGTATGGAGTCGTCCACTCCGGTGGCTTCTGCCCAGCGCTCTCCTCTCCCCTGGCAGGCTGCAGAAGGAGGTCAGGCTGGCACAGAAAGTGGACTACTCGGCACAGCGCGTGGCCAGCCCCATGCCCTACGACAAGATCTCGGTAAGGCGCTGGCATCTGTCCTTGTGTTCAGCACAGGGGCCAGGCGTGTGCTGTGCTCGAGGGGCTTCCGACACGGTGGGGGGACACGCACCAGCCGAGCTGGGGGCTCTCCAGAGCCTGGCCTCCACGCCTGTCCTTGCTCTCTCCGCAGCCTGGGGACAAGACACTGGCCCAGAGCGCCCAGATGTACCACTACCAGCACCAAAAGCAGCAGATGCTCTCCATGGAGAAGTAAGCAGCCCTGGCAGCAGACAGCGGACCTGGTTGCTGGTCCATGCCCTGCCGTTAACTGGGGTGCCGTTAACCATCCACCTGGACTTCACCCCTTCTCTGTGTCCTCTCTCCCCAGGCATAAAGAGGAGCCCAAGCTGCCAGACTCAGCATCATCTGATGAGGAGAATGAGGATGGAGACTTCACCGTGTATGAGTGCCCTGGGCTGGCTCCGGTACGGCAGGTGCAGGGTGGCTGCGGGGAGCCCTGTGGATGCGGGGTGGGATCCACCACATGCCTGGGATGTGCAGTTCCTTGTGAGGAGCCTTTTAAACATGTCCTTCGTCAAGCCCTGAGATGGTCCCTGCCCTGGACAGGAGCTCTCCAGTGGGCAGGAGTGGGTGCCCTGGCACTGGGTGCCCCAGAGTGGGGCTGTTCCCTGGGGACCGCTGCCCCGTGGCTCTGAGAGCGGAGAGACAGAGCATCCCTTGGGAGACCCAGAGCATCCCTTGGGAGACCCACAGCACCCCTTTGGGAGACCCAACCCACCATCCCTGCGGTGCCAGGGACATGGTCACCTCGGGCTCTTGGGCACTGGGACAGGGCTGCTCGTCCTGGTGCCTCCCCAGTGCCTGGACCTGTGACCCCTCAAAGCCAGGGGGGCTTTCCTGGCTGGCAGAGGACCCCGGGGAAGGGCAGCTCCTAACAGCCCTGGGTACAAAGAGCACAAAGAGGCCCGAAAGGAGCCTTTCACATGGTAATGGCTGTGGAGCCCGGCCATCAGGGCCCAGATTAAGGGTCATCATTAGGTCTTTACAGGCCCATTAAAGGGCACTTGACGGCAGGCAGGCAGTCTGGGCAAGGAACCCCATTCCTGCCAGCCAGGCTGAGGGTCCCGTCTTGGGGGTCCCCATGCAGGCTGTGGGGTCCCATCCCAGCCGGCACCGTGGGTTTTATAGACCCCATCCCAGCATCCCCGGCCGCTCCTGGTGGGGAGGCAGAACCTTCCCAGGTGTGATGGCAGCGTCCTGCTGTGCGTCACCCCAGCCCAGCTCCCGAGGTCCCCCCATCCTCCCTGCGGGACTGGGGTTCAGACTCAAACCCCTTGGGACACCGCGGCTCAAGCGCCAGCTGGTTTCTGACCTGCCTTTTCCTTCCCCCCGATCCTGCTGCAGACCGGAGAAATGGAAGTGAGGAACCCGCTGTTCGACGACTCCACCTTACACCCCTCCAACCCCAAGTCGCACCAGTAACACCCCTCTTCTCCTCCGCCCGAGCTCGCTATGGACTGTACGCCCAACGCCGGAACCCAGCGCGCCAGCCGTGCCGGAGGGGCACCCGCAGCCGGGCGAAGGGGCGCAGACCCCGCTCTGCCAGACTGTTCGACGCCTGCCCAATAAACACCCACTAACAGCTATGGGAGGGGGCGATCGCCCCCCGTTTCCAGCGTCCTTGTCCTCTTTGCTGCTGTGATCGCGTCCCTGCCTTGCCCTTCGCTCGCTGCTCTCGGGGACACGCCAGCCCCACGCGGGGAGCAGCCACCGCCTCGGCACGGAAACTGCGGGGTCCGCAGCGCTGTCTCTGCATTTGGCTTTGAGGAGGGGGCTGCTGCCCTGGCTGCAGCTGGGATGATGCAGCTGGGAAAGGGCTGGAGAGGGGGTTGGAGAGCGGGAGGGGGGCCAGGGGGGTCCTCGTGTCTGCACGCTTGTGTCTGCAGGGGAAGGCAACAGGGCTGCCAGCCTGCCCAGAGCCCCGCTGCCAGGGATGGAGACTTTCTCTGGAGCGGGTGGCATCGCTAAAGGACTGATCTGCCTGCTGCTCCACAGCCCCTGGCAGCAGCATCCCTCTCCCGGAGCCAAAGGCAGGAGCAGGAGTGGGCTCGGGCAGGCGCTGGCATCACTCCCCGGGATGCACCTTCAGATGCCGCCCTACGCAGTGCCCGGCCAGGAGCGGCGGCTCTGCCCTGGCCCCCGCACCGGCTGTATCCGCTTCTAAGGGTCCTTGGGGGTCCTGGCACACGGACAGTCCCAGTGCCACTGTGCCAGGCTGTGCCACTGTGCCAGGCTGTGCCAGTGGAGGCAGAGGTTTTCCTCGTGGCAGCCCTGGGTGCCAGCTAGGCTCTCACCCCATGGGGTGAATGCTCAGAAAAGGCTCAGGGTTTTGATTGTAAGCCTCCACAGCCACAGGAGAGGAAGGAGTGAGGCTAGCAGGGGCTTGGGAGGCCAGGAGGGGTGGCCAAGGCCAGTGTCTCTTTGCTGTGCTGCTTCTCTGCCCCACGGAGACCATATGCCCCTTGCAGCGTCCCTGCAGAGCCCGGCCCTCTGGGCACTCTGGGCATCGCTCCGTGGCAGGGTGCAGTCTCTGCTGCTCCATCCCGGGCATATCCTGGGCTCCAGCAACACCCTGCACCCTCCACTGCCCGTGTCTGTGTCCGGGCTTACAAGCCCCCACCAACAAGTCTTTGCTTGGAGCCCAGTGCCATTCCCAAAGCCTCCCTGGTGCGGTGGCCATGACCCCCCTAGCATAAGGCCTGGGATGAGTTTTGGGTTGCTTTTCACAGACGTGACAGACGTGGGACTGTCCCAGGCACAGGTGACCTGTTTCACGCTTGCACAGGGGTGGCCTCTCGCGCACACGGGAGCTGTTGCACATGCGGGAGCCATTGCACGTGCAGGCAGGCACAGGCAGGGCGGGCAGTAGCGTCAGGGCCCTGTGCTGGTGAGCAGTGGTGGGGTGGGAATGTCCCCAGCGGGGCTGCTGGCACAGGCTGTCACCACACAGATCCTTACCCCGCACTCTACCCCCTCACCCACGGGCTGCTGCCCTTCTCCCTGCACCCCTCGTTGTTGTATGGATTGTAGTTCTTTTAAAAGGAGATTTTATTAAACGATCATGTTTGAGACCCATGTGAGTGTGTGGTGTGGGGCCAGGCTCCCCGTTGCGGGGGGCCCTCGGCTCGGAGTGCTCCGCTTGGGAGCGGGGTGGGACAGGGAGGGAGGGAGGGAGGGTGCTGCGGGAATCCCAACCCAAACCCTTCCCAAGGGAATAGCAGGAGCAGCCATCCTGCTCCCACAACGAGTGACCTCCAAACCCTTCCCAAGGGTTTTCCCAGACCCGGCAAGAAACGAGAGTTCATTTTCCGGCTTCTCGGTATTTGCCAGGAGAGGTTTCCCCAGCAAAGGGGGGAGGTGGGACCCCCCAGCTGTGCCTGCCCGCACCCAGCCCTGCAGCACCCAGCACCCACCGCCCCCCACATCGCCCCCAGGGCCGGGCCCTTCGCACCTCGGTGGGGTGGGCAGATAAGGGCTATCGTGTCCCGGCCATTGTGTGGAGCCTGAGCTCCTCTGCCGGCCCTTTGATCACGCCAGCCCCCCATCAGGCTGATACAATCTCGTCCCCTCCTGGTTTCGGCAGCCTGGAGGGTGGGTGTTGACTCACCACCCAAGCGCCCGGCCGGGCACCCTCAGGGATGCTTCACTCAGCCCCCAGCTCCTGGGTGGCCCTGGGGTCTCCAGCTGCAGCCCCATCCCACCCCAAATCACCCGGGACTGCCCGGAGGCTCACCCCTGGGGACACCCAGGCTTGCACCCCCTCTCCGAGATCCCAGATTCGTCCTTTCTTTGCTCTCAGAGCCCGGCAGCCTCTCAGAGCACACCTGGGCTTTTCGGGAAGCTCTTAGCTTTGTGTTTACTCAAAGCCCAGCAGCTTCTCCCGGGAAGACCCCCTCGCTCAGGGTCCCCAGGGCAGCCATGTCCCAATGCATGTCTGGGCATGGAAGAGCCATTTGTGCCGTGACACCGCGTCTGTGCCTCAGGGCAGTGACACCACGTCACACCTCAGGACAGCCCAGCGCTGGGTGCAGGGCCCGTGCTCAGCACCAGCCGGTCTGTGCCTCAGTTTCCCCAGCTGTAAAACAGCAGGGAGGACCGGGTGGTGTGTCCAGGCACTGGGGTGATGTGGGCAACACCCAAATTACACCCCGGGCTCTGTAATGTGGGGGCCTTTTTAACGAGGGACAGATCCGGACCAAAGAATCCTCCAGGACTTTAATCTCAGCCAGTTTGGACGCACCAGCCCCCATCTCTCTGCCTGGGCCAGCAGTCAAGCAACCCGCTGTGCCATGACGGCGCTCCGGTGTTTGTTCCCGGGATGGGGCTCGTGAAGCTGAACCCACCGCCCAGCCCTCCTCGGTCGCACCTGGGGCGACGCCGGTGCTGGCTCCTGACCACGTGCCCCGACCCGCGGCGTGCAGGGACGCAGCCCCCCAAACCGTAGGGCATGGAGCCCCCGGCGATGCAGCACAGCCGCCGTGAAGGCTCCTCCATCACCTGCCCCTGGAGAGAGGGTGAGCTGACAAGTGAATAAAACATCATCCGCGGTCAAACACTCTCGTAAAATCTTGCCTCCGAGGCAAACTACTGCCCCAACAGCACCCTCGGCAAAGGCAGGACAAGCAGATGTCCCTCTTTGTCCCCCACAGCTTGCTGTCATCCCAGTGAGCCAGGAAGGACAGGCATTTCTTCCCGCTCCTCTTTTCCTGGTGGGATCCCACCCATCCCTGGCTGGGTTACAGACCGCTGGGACAGAGCCCGGAGGTGATGGAGGGTGACGGAGGGACACGTCCTTCTCCTCCCGCAGAAGGCTGGAGGCTGTGCCCCAAAGGAGACGCATGGCCAAGCCCTGGCCACGGGTGCACAACGACCCCGCACAGTAACTGGGCACCTCACACGGCCCCCCCAAACCCGCCTCATTGAAATGTAGGGGGGGGGGGCACACTGAGAAACCCCACTGACTCCCTCCACATCCCCCAGCTAAAACCATCACTGCCACAATGGGCCCAGCTCCTACAAAGGGGCCGGTTCAAAGTCAACGTCTCCCTTCCCCTGCGCCTGTATATGAAAGGCAGCAGGAATGCGTTTGAGGCCCTGGCGGGCTGGGGGGCTTCCTGGGGGGATGGAGAGAAAGAGCAGGTTGGCAGGAGGAGGGGGTCCGGCCGGGGAACAATAAATCAAAGGGAAGGGGAGTTACTGCCCGGCCGAGGAGCTTCTGAAACCCCGGGCCTCAGCGGGAGCCCAGGAGCAGCAGGGACGATGGCTCCGATTGGAGTCCCGCAGCGAGACTTCCTCTGCCCGCCTGCACTGGAGCAGGCAGCGGGCAGGCAGGGCAGGCAGCGGGGAGGCAGGGGGGAGGCCGNCAGGCAGGGCAGGCAGCAGGGCAGGTAGTGGGCTGGGCAGCGGGGCAGGCAGCGGGCAGGCAGGGCAGGCAGTGAGAAGGCAGCAGCACAGGCAGTGAGCAGGCAGTGGGGCAGGCAATGGGCAGGCAGTGGGGCAGGCAGCAGCACAGGCAGGGCAGGCAGGGCAGGCAGCAGGGCAGGTAGTGGGCTGGGCAGCGGAGCAGGCAGCGGGCAGGCAGGGCAGGCAGTGGGAAGGCAGCAGCACAGGCAGTGAGCAGGCAGTGGGGCAGGCAATGGGCAGGCAGTGGGGCAGGCAGCAGCACAGGCAGGGCAGGCAGTGGGTACGCAGCAGGGCAGGCAGTGGGGCAGACAGGTCAGGCAGCGGGGCAGGCAGTGGGCAGACAGGGCAGACAGCACAGCAGGCAGCAGGCAGGCAATGGGGCAGGCAGGGCAGACAGGGCAGGCA